>JAVTVY010009061.1:0-46624 GCA_036873755.1 Hanleya hanleyi
TCTGAAGAAAGGTGTGAAATTTCAGTTGACTGAAGAATGTCAGACAACCTTCGAAGAATTGAAGAGGTCACTATCTTCACCTATTCTGAGCTACCCTCTGGCTGGGATTCAGTTTATCCTTAAGGATAGCTGTCCCCTTTTTTTTTTATTTCTTCATTCAAATATTCACTATTTCCTCTAACATTTGGTGAAAAAAATGAAATCAAAATGGTAAATAGAAATGCTTCAATATTAGGATTAAAAATTTAGATTCCGAAGCACTGGCACAATTAAACAGATTGCCTTAGCTTGGGCTTGGCGACTATTATTTTTGTCTGTTAAATTTTCCTTTCCAAAACTTCTTTCCGCAGTATTGTGGTAAGCTAATTATCTATTAGTCCTACTTATTTACTTATTTTCTGATCAAAACCATGCAAACATCCGTATTTTTGTTTCTAATTATAACAGTGACAGTTGAACTTCACTCAGATACCCGCCTTGAAGTGATCTGACACAGGTGTGAACAATACTGAGCCGAACAAGTTTCAGCAAGGTTTTTAAGTTTAATTTGGACTTTAAATTACCTTGATGAAAAAACTTAGTGTAATAGTTATCCAGAATAAACAGAAATTTGAGTAGGTCCCATTAGACAGATTAAAAATGTATTTGACAATAGAATTCAAGCAAAAAGTTTGAATTAATTGATCAGATGTATAGCTGGACACATTTTGCCCGATTTCTAGCTTTTCATTTTTGTACAAAATCCGAGATTTAAACGTTTATTTTTCGAAAAGTATCCATGCTACGCTTTTGAAATTTGGCATGCTCGTTACTTATAAGGTGATCTAGTGAACTCTATCTCACTTTTTGTCCCCCGCCGCAACGCGGCCGGGGACTTTAAAATAGTTCTTGCTTCTTTGTGTCCGTGGATGTCCGTGGATGTCCGCCCATGTCTGTTCGAAGCGATAACTTCCTAACGCTTTGTTGGATTCTTTCGAAATTCGGAATATGCATTCCTTGCGGCAAGACGCCAGTCCATATTGCATTTCAGCAACATCTGCCTGAAGGTGGCGCCACTAGTTCTTGCTTCTTTGCATATGTGGATGTCCGTGTACGTCCGTGCATGTCTGTTCGAAGCGATAACTTCCTAAAGTTTTGTTGGATTCTTCCAAAATTAGAATACGCATTCCTTGTGACAAGACGCCAGTCCGTATTACATTTCAGCAACATCTGCCTGAAGGTAGCGCCACTGGTTCTTGCTTCTTTGAGTCCATGGATGTTCGTGTACGTCCGTGCATGTCTGTCCGAAGCGATAACTTCCTAACGCTTTGTTGGATTCTTCCGAAATTCAGCATTCGCATTCCTTGCAACAAGAGGCCAGTCCGTATTGCATTTCAGCAACATCGGCCTGAAGGTGGCGCCACTGGGTCAAAATAGATTTTTTTCCCCGTGTACATCTGTTCGAAGCGATAACTTCCTAATGCTGTGTTGGATTATTCCGAAATTCGGAATACGCATTCCTTGCAACAGGACGCCAGTCCGTATTGCATTTCAGCAACATCTGCCTGAAGGTGGCACCACTGAGTTTCTCTTCTTTTTGTCCGTTCCAGTCAAAATGGGCCTTCAATTTTGCTATATGAAATCATTCTATTCCACATCATATGATTTACCCTAAAGCTTTTGCATGAACCATATTTTATTTCAGAAGTATAATGTGAAATAACTGGCGCACTACTGAATCCCTGATTTTTGAATTTCGTGTCATCTTAAACGAAGGACAACATTTCCTTCAATTTTGCTAACAAATAATTGTATTGCACATCATATGATTTACCCTGAAGCTTCTGCACGAATCATTTGTGTCCACACATGTATATTACTATATTAATTACAACTGTGTTCCTAATGTTTGGGTGCACACTGTGCATATGATCAATTTCCTGAATTGAACTGAATTGAACTGAATTCAACCTTGCCGGTCTTCAGACTGACAGATGATGGCATGCAGTTGTCAGTGCAGTTGTTCATGTACAGGGAGCTTTCTATGAATGAGTTGCAACCCCAAAAGGCTTAAAATTTATCAGGCACAGACCCATGTTTTTACCCCTTGGCCAATTTTGGCCATGGGGTATTGTCATCATCTTGTACGTCCGTCTGTCCGTACGTCCGTTGGTGAGCGAGATAGCCGGAAAACTGTTCCGCTGATGAATTCCAAATTTGGTATGCTTATTTACCTAGTCAAGGACCAGAAGCCTATAGAATTGGGACCTGATTGGGTGGGAACCTTAGCAGCCATCTTTAATTTCATGCAAAATGGATAATGATCCATATCTCAGAAACCATTCAACTGTTCAATACGAAATTTGATATACATCATCGATATATCAAGCAACTTTCAACGAATTACCAAACAGGCTTTTCTGATTAGCTGGGAACCCTGGAGGCCATCTTTAATTCATGCGAAATCGATAATGATAGCCTACATATCTCGGTTACCATTCAATTGTTTTATACGAAGGTTGGTATATATCATCGATACATCCAGATACTTTGAATTGGGACCTGATTGACTGAAAACCTTGGTGGCCATCTTTAATTTAGGCAAAATCATTAATGATCTCTATATCTGATTCCGTTGGAGTGCTCAGTGTAAAATTTGGTATACATCATTGATGCATCAAGAGATTTACGATGAATGACAGATCTGGTTTCTCTGATTGGGCGGAAATCTTGGCGGCCATCTTTAATTTATTCAAAATCTTTAATGATGTTTATCTCTGATACCATTCAAATGTTCTATACGAAACTTGATTTACAGCATCGATGTATGAAGAGACTTGCATTAATGAATAACCACATTAGTTCCTCTGAGTGACGGGAAGGATGGGCAACCATCTTTAATTTATGTAAAATCATTAATGATCTCTATCTCTGACACTGTTCAAATGCTCAATGTAAAATTTGGTATACATTATCGATGCATCATCTCGGTTACTTCTACACGATGTGCCTAGGATAAAGTACTATACTATACACAATTTTTTGTAATTCAGCATCGCAGAAAACCATCGATTGCGTTTTCATGGTAAAAGGGTTAGGAAAGAACTAAAAATACACTTCAATGCAGAGTGATTTTGATTGACGCCAGAAATCGCTCAGAACGCTTCTTCGGCGATCTAGACCCCAGGAGCATCTGGGGCCTGGGCGGCCCCTGGATCCTCACCTAAAGTGCAATGATAGTGGCCGTACCACTTTGAATTTGCTTCCGACCCCCCCCTGTATTAACAGACAGTGTCAACATACTGTTCCAGCTGTCTCCCGTTCAGTGATTGGTCATTCGACCCCGCCATTTTAAACTAATACGAGCATTTTCATTGGATCACTATTAGATAAGACCCACCCCAATCTTCATACACAACCACGCGACTGTCTCAGTTGACTGATGACATAGCGCGGCCTCGTTTTTGATTTCAAAATCTGCCGTCTGACTGGGAATATGCTGTTGTTGCTGCATCAGCCGATCATTGGCCCCCTGCAGAAGATACTATAGGCTAATACATGTAGGCTACCATGCCATGAGATGATACTTGGGATTGCATTTCGCTCACTTGCACCTACAGGTGGCGACAACTGGTGGCAAATTTAAAATTTGGTTTCCGGGCAACAGGTTGATGCCTTCAGCTTCTTGTCAAATTTGGTTTGCAGATAATGCCTTGAGATGTCACTTGGGGATGCTTCTCGGTGCTTCACTGCATGGAAACTATATCACAGAAGCAATCAACTTTCAGTCAATCGTTCTGAGTTGATCTTAAAACTTGGGAAGGCAGAAAGATCCTTCCACATCCAACGCCTATGAAGCAGCAGTTGCCTCCCTCACGTATATCTCCTGAGACCAACAATGCTAAAAAATATTGCTGCCATTTCGGCGGGGGACCTAGCATCCTCTGGCTGCTTGTTGTAAGTTCGGATTAGTTTTTTAATTATTCAATTTTTAAGACAAACGACCGTAAAATAGTACGGTTTTTCAATTTATTTTAGTAAAATACCTGTAAAAACAAAACCAGGCAAATTTTTAAAAAAAATGAGATAAAATTTACTATATAGTTCGAATTGTCTCCTATCAAGGTATGCCATCAAAGTTGAAACTAGACCAACAGTTTTCATGAAATTTCAATTGAAAAATGGACGCTATTGTTTTTATTTTAATTTTTTTTAAATTGGAATATTTTCTACGCAGTAGCTGCGTGGTTTATACATATAGTATAATGGAGGTCATATAGTTGGAATCCCTACGATGTACGCTTTCATAAAATATATAGTTTATTTTGGTTATCTTGTATATTTATTGATACAGACGACAAGTTCTCACGGGGGTACAAAAACTGCCTCTAAGGGGACAGCTATCCTTAACACCTATGCTAGCAGTAAAGCAGTGTTGGGGCACTGTCGTCCGCATTGATAAAACCAGGTCACAGGTAAATGGCAATGTCGAAAGATACAACCATACATTCGCGACGATGCTAACCATGTATTGTGACAAGATTCAGCCGACCTGAGAGGGATACCTGTTCCGAATAATGATGGCTTTTAGAGCCTCTAAACAGACCAGCACGAAAAAGACACCACATCTCATGTTTTTTTGGAGAGAGAATGTGATGCATATGTAAGCTGTTATAGGGACTCCAGATAGGGACGGGGTCCGGAGGAGTATGCATCATTCTTGTAGGACAGACTTGTAGATGCACATGGCTTGGCCAGAAGTGTAGCGTAATCTATCCAAAGAAACAGTATGACCTGAAAGCAAAGAAGGGTTCAGTGCAGGTAGTGCAGTCAGTTACATAACCCATCCCGAAAGCGAGGTGCGTGTCCCAAGCAAACGGCAAAATGGAAGAGTCCATACAGAGGCAATTGATGGCATAACCTATCTCGTAACATTTTCGGCAAAGAAGGAAGCAAAGTTCTTCCACATCGATTAGTTGATGGCCTATAGATGTCCTCACTCGCTCAAGTGGTACTCTCTGAATGCTCAATGGCACTCTAGAGCGGAACTCATCACATTAGGAGTGGACGGATGAATGTGTGTTGGCGAAACATTCTGAGGTACAGTAGAATAGATATAGCAATAGCAAGGTAATAGGATTGGCAAGGTGGAGATTGGCAATTGGGACGACGTTTGCAGGAGGTTGAAATTCCCGAGTTACACCTTTGGTAGAGCACCAATATGATTGGTTGCTAAGCGTAGCAGCCCTGTAGAGAATAACATTTCGTGGCCACGTTAGAGGAATGAAGTTAGGTACGGATTGAATAACTCTGGAGAGTGAAAATACACTGCATGGCGGTGCCAACTTCAGTATGAGTATAGACTGAGGAATGCTGGTGCGTGCTGACACATCAACCGGCTTCTATGTTTTCACAATCAAGAGTTGCCATGCAATCGACCTATTTCAATTGTTGCCTAATGATACAACTCAGACGCCTTGCTAAAATGTGAAGATGCTCCTGTTTGCTTAGCTATGGCGGTGAAATCTGCCCAATAACCAACATTGGACCCAGCACACAAATCGCTGGTTCTATCGTCGGAGAGAATGCGACCAGCTCAGAGGAGTCCAACACCATTATCTTACCACAGTAGTCCCTGTTCAAGAAACAAGTGCATGGAGTCCAGATAAGGACAACGCGTGTTCTTCGGACTGGTTCCATGGAAACAAGGAAGTATTGTGGAATATCCCCTCCCCATTAGACGAGATCAAATGACCGCCGAAGAACTGGAAGTGGTGGGTTGCGGCTGAAAAACAGAGCAGCTGTAAGTATGCCGCATAGTCAGAGCGTCTACCAGTTCAAAGAGAATGGGTCGTCTCTATCGTCTGGACACCTATAATAAGTTGGCCTTTCTAGGTGATAAGACCTCGCAGTAAGGGTTAGCACAGAGGATTTGGCCGCCATACCGGCCAAACACCGGTACTATGGATACCAGATACTGACAAAGTTATCTATGGGCAGGTCCGGGAACTCCGCAGTTGAATCACTGGAGATATGTGAGGACCGTTACACGTGTCGATCTGCCTCAACGAATTACATATGTGACTTGATAAACAAGGGAGGTGTACCTCTCAGATTTGTGGCAGATTCTCTCAAGGCGTATTCGAAGAATTCCTGAAATACATGTACCGATGTACATCTTCATATTTTGTGTGTAAATGTATTCAATGATCCTGTGTGCAATGACTGTTAATCAGTTCCGTATTCCAGTTATTTCACTTTTATTTGGGATTACCATTTCAGACAAGGCGTTTCGTACAGGGATGGGCCTACGTATTGTGTGATATCGTATAATGAATTTGCTGAATAAAAGGAAAACTGGGTGGCATATTTTCTGTAAAGGCATCTCATGCCGGTAGTAGCCTAAGTGTCTGACAATCCTAACTTACATTACAAGCGTCTGGTCCGTCATTCATAATTCAGCCGTCGTCCATTAGAGAATATCCGCGTCCATAATCCAAAGACCTATTTCATATTCCATATAACAATATTAGCACCAAATTCAAAAAGACAATCATAGTATACATAAACATAGGCTTGCTTTCTGAAAGAGAGAAGCGGTCAACAGTTTTCAATGATGCCGGCAAGACATCATGATGTTCCAAAAATATCAAATCCGTATCGCTGATCAGTATTCTTAATCCATAATATTCGTTGTAAAGTCGTCATCTAAAGAATGATGTATCTCAGTCACACTTTGATTGTGGCTGTTCATATGAGTACCATGAGGATCTTGAAGTACATGGGTTCATACGCCCCTAGCCCCGGGTTAAGCGGAATTAGATAAAAGTTACGAAACGTAGCACCATAGATCTTGCACGCTACGTTCGTATTTTGCTATCAGCATGCGATATGTATCGCCAAATTTGAGAAACTTCGAGTGGAGGCGCTTGGTGGTGTAGCCCTGTTTTATAAGTTTCTGCAACAATGTTTTGTGACGTTGATTAAAATCGTCACATTTAACACAGGATCTATCAAATGCTACTAGGCGTGATATGTATACGCCATATTCAGGTCCCACTGGAATATTACTGTCCAGAAAGGGATAGTTTACGATGTCGAAATTGTAATCATCTCTTTTGTCATACAGTCGACGAGAGAGAAGGCCCGCTTCATTTTTATAGAGATTTTGGTCTAAATATGATGTGCCTGTAGGGTTATCTGTAGTTTCCTTCAAATCCAGTGAAGGTGGATATATATCCATCACTGCGTCATTTATATAGCGATTATCCACAGCGAGAAGATCGTCTATATAGCGTTTGGTGAATGAGAAGGAACGGGCTTTGAATGGATCGGTTTTTGAAAGCGCCTGCATATAGTCATATTCATAAGAGAACAGATATAGGTCAGCCAATAGGGGTGCGCAATTAGTACCCATTGGAATACCTATTTGCTGTTGATATATTGTGTTGCCAAATTTCACATATATATTTTTAATGAGAAATTCAGGCAACTCTGTAAACAAAGAAACATCACATGAATGATATCTCTTGTATGTAGTAGAGCTAAAGAATGCTTTATGGCTTCCGACATCAATATATCTACGATCAGTTTTCTTGAACACAGATACTATCAATGCACTTAGACGGTCAATAAGGTCCTGACGAGGGATTGTAGTATAGAGAGTCGAGAAATCCCATGTGGATACATGTCTGTACGGTATGTGACCTTTAGCATCAAGTTCTTCCGTAAGACATTTTGAGTTTTTCAATATCCACATACATTCAACGCCAGAGTTTTTAGAAATAGCGGCGCAATACCTTTCCCAAAATGTTTTTACCTCCTGCAAGGCCCTCGTCAACAGGGCTGAAAGAAGCTTGGTGATGCAGCTTCTAGAACCAACTATGAATCTAGCTGTGTATGGTGATTTATGCATTTTGGGAGTCCAGTATACTTTTGGTATATCGTTATGTTTGGTTGGAAGACAAATACCTCTTTCCCTGAGAAACGTTTTGTGATTGTTAAATAAATCTTCCAGAGTAAATACAGTTTGAGAGAAAGTAGACGTATTTGATGACGATATGTTTACACTCAATTCTTCAACCAGCACCTGGTAATAGTAATATTTACATATGAATATTATATTATTTGGAGCTTTGTCTGCTGGGACTATGACGAATTTACTCTGGAGATTTGCTAGAACTTCTTGCGAATTGGGGCTTCTCAGTACTTGTTTTGCTTGGGGAAGGGTACTTCTGTCAATATGGCGGATTGTTTCAACGACCTTGCTCTTGGTGAGGTCCAACCAATCAGCGAGTACTGTAGGTTCAACTTTTTCTCGCTTAGACCAATCAATAACGTACTGTTCCAAAGCAGACAGGACTATCTTCTGGTCGGCCTTCAGAATTATATTTCTCGGCTCTCTATATTTAGGTCCATTCATCAGGAGTAATCTTAGGTCCTTATCACTCACCACATCAAGGTCACCAGTCACAACATGTTTGCATGGTCTATAGATAAAGTTCGACGATTCACAATCACAACTATAGCCTCCCGACGTGTATAAGTTCCAGTCAAACTCCTTGGCAGCATTGGAGTAATTGAATATTTGGCTGACTATATATTTAGTATACTTATATGAAATGTAAGGAGGTTCTGTGAAATTAAAATAGTTTGGTACAGTGTTGCGTACCTCTGGATCATTCAGGATTCGAGGTAAATTAATATGTCCAGTCCTTTATCTAAGTAGTTGAGTTTCAAGAAATTACAACACATATAAGGGAAGTGGGAAGAGGTGCCGACATACTGACTGCGTCATATGACTTCACAGAATAGTCTTCTGGTAAACCTATTCTAAAGCACATACCAAGAATCTAACGATTCGTGATATGTGTTGTATCTCAGGTACGCTTTTATTGTACCTGTTCATGTGGCAACTTGGATGATATGACCACACGGCCCCTAGCACCGGCATAAGCGGTATTAGATACAAATCTAGAGAGCTATGATGGAAATGCTCTGACAACTCGTATACTGGTAATTGGTGAGCTGTTTCGCTGTGACAACTCGTACATTGGAGATTGGTGAGCTGTATCGTCGTCAGATGTAAATGACGGCAATTAACACAAAAGACTAGTCTGTAAGGCCCGATGTCGACCCAGCATCTTGGGATGTTTCGATTATGTTCACTGGACGATACAACCGAAAATACGCTATATCTTGACATACTTTATTGATTTTGGGTGGTATTATATTTCCCGACGACGCAGATTGTTGTATATCTCTGGCTATATGATTTAAAGCTCTCAGAGGTAACGCATATAGAACTGTACGTAAGCTATGTGTACTATTGGGTGTGTTAGTTAAACCCACTAAGTAATTTAAAGTGATATGATCGTGAATCATCGCACTATTAAACTTTCTCCAACCATGGCTGCGATGTCTCCGTTGATGGGGTTTAAATAGCTGGGTGATATTGAATATATTTGAACGGCGGTTTGTAACATTGCCGAACCCACTGACATTATCATTTAAATCATACAGACACACTGACCGAAGTTCTAGCATCCAGAATAGTTCCCGCTCTCAGATTTTTCTCTCAAATCCAAAGGGGGAATCCTTGGTAGATGGATAGTCGACGTCCATGATCTGAATACTAAAGTTGTCCCAGCCATGGTCGGGTCCAGAAAAATGCTATACCTATAAGCAATTGCTTTTTCGTAACGGATTTTCTTGTTATAACATGTAGCTTGTGTCGCGGTAGCTCCGATGGGATATACTCACATGGGTCATATTTTCCGAACATTGACTGCATTTTATATATCACCATTGCGTAAATCCATCGTGTATATTTGTCGGACACAACATTCGCGAAATGTCAGAACTGGTTATTCTTGTATTTTCAATTAAGAGATCTGAATATAATTACATTATATTGTGTGGTTATTCACTCCTTGACGCAAGTTTCGCTAGGATGTATTTTTCGTAACGATCTTTCTCAGCGCGAACATCACTGGTAACACGAGTAGAGGTTAAAGGGGGACTTCTAAGGCAGCGTATTATGTATTGCTCCCTAAAAGAGTGTTTGTTACTTAATATGTATTGCTCCCTAAAAAGTGTTTTGGTACTTAATATGTATAATAAAAATAATATTTTTATATAATAACCCCAACGATCATGACGTCAGTTCTATTTATAGATCATGACGTCATTGGAAAACCCGTTCTTTTTATAAATCATTAAAATGCCGTTTTGATAGTTAATATGCAATGCCCCACATCTCTGTAGGTCAATAGTCTCCCCATAAAAAACGAGCAGTGAGTCACGTGCATTTTTTACAAATACATCATAGTTAATTATGTCAGGGAAATTAACGCCCACACCTGAATATTTCTATACTAGCATGCATGTAGCATCAACGAATTCATTGTTTTTTAGAGGTGAACATTTACATATACTGATACTCTTTCTAAATGTTGTTTGACGTGATCGACAACACCTATATAAAGGTCCGCGTGTACACCCCTTTTCTTTCGCCATGAATCAATACGAGAGAACGCTCGTCAAACTGAAAGGTGCTTCCATCGCGGTCATATTGCTTTTTACCTTTCAATCATTGTTCTATCCGCCGTTCATACATTCTGTGTGTACTCTGTCCACAGGACCATAATCCACCCAAAATAACCATCATCCCCAGTAGAACGCTATGCGTTCCTATGCAGCAAGTAACCATTGACAACTATATTCGAGCTACTGTATGCTTATACACCAACATGCTGAGGGTGGATCTACGCTATTTCCTCAACGGTAAAGCTACAATTAAAGGACTGGTCTTAACACATACTCAGTGGACCCTCATCAAAGACCAAAGAGAAAGTTGTTACTCGTGACTTGTAATATTTGCGGTGAATCTTTCGTATGCGAGACCAATAGACCGTTTTGTTACCTAATATGTAATAATCCTCCAAAGGCCGTTTTGTTACTTCATATGTAAAGCCTCCACTTTTCTTTTTATAGATCATATAGTCAGTTCTATTTATAGACCATGATGTCAAAATCCCTGTGCTGTTTATAGATCATGACGTCACTTCGAGACTTGTCCACGCACCCCCACATCATTGTAGATCATTATTGTTAATATACGCCCACGCCTTTCGCGGGGAAATACTATCATATTCCTAAAAGGGGTATTGATATTATACCCATTTCATTTCAAATAGATTCATAGTGGTGTAAATAATAAATTATACTTGTAATTGAATAAAGTATTTTGGGTTAATTCGTTTAATAAATCAGTATCATTAATCTTGTTCATGGAGACAATGTTGTTCTTTCAGTTGGAGGGTCGATGTGTGTCATTCAGCTACACACACTTACTTGTAGAACGTATAGCGTGTATATAGTGTATGGATAATAAGAGTTTAATTGATTGCAGATGTTTAGTCAATCTGACAATCAGACACATTAAATAAGGGTCATTCTCTGCGCGCTTTATACCTTGGAGTCTTGATAGCGTATCTGAGATACAACACATATCACGAATCGTTAGATTCTTGGTATGTGCTTTAAAATAGGTTAAACGGAAGACTATACTGTGAAGTCATGTGGCTCTGTCAGTATGTCGGCACCTCTTCCCACTTCCCTTATATGTGTTGTAATCTTGATAGTGTCACGCAACTTTTTAAATTATACTATATTCCAGCTTATTTATGAATATAAATATATATATATGAAACATTTGTGGATTTTCGATCAATTACAAACGTTGCCATAGAAATAAATGCGTTGGGTTGAATAGCTCACCAGCATAACATGAGTAATCGACTGTATGCATAAGGCAACACCTGTAACCACAGTTGCCACATGAACAGGTACAATAAAAGCGTACCTGAGATACAACACATATCACGAATCGTTAGATTCTTGGTATGTGCTTTAGAATAGGTTGACCAGAAGACTATTCTGTGAAGTCATGTTACGCCGTCAGTATGTCGGCACCTCTTCCCACTTCCCTTATATGTGTTGTAATTTTTTCCTGTATATGGCGAGATTCTGCTGGTGGACGTTTCGTCCCGAGACCCGCCCCCTGTACAGACCTTTTGGTCTTTGATATATGTTGGCATTTGTGGGAAGTTGATGCTGGGTCGACATCGGGCCTTGCAGACTAGTCTTTTGTGTTAAATGCCGTCAATTACATCTGACGACGATACCGCTCACCAATCTCCAATGTACGAGTTGTCACAGCGAAACAGCTCACCAATTACCAGTATACGAGGTGTCAGAGCATTTCCATCATAGCTCTCTAGATTTGTATCTAATACCGCTTATGCCGGTGCTAGGAGCCGTGTGGTCATATCATCCAAGTTGCCACATGAACAGGTACAATAAAAGCGTACCTGAGATACAACACATATCACGAATCGTTAGATTCTTGGTATGTGCTTTAGAATAGGTTGACCAGACGACTATTCTGTGAAGTCATGTGACGCCGTCAGTATGTCGGCACCTCTTCCCACTTCCCTTATATGTGTTGTAATTTTTTTCTGTATATGGCGAGATTCTGCTGGTGGACGTTTCGTCCCCGAGGCCCGCCCCCTGTACAGACCTTTTGGTCTCTGATATATGTTGGCATTTGTGGGAAGTTGATGCTGGGTCGACATCGGAGACTAGTCTTTTGTGTTAAATGCCGTCATTTACATCTGACGACGATACAGCTCACCAATCTCCAATGTACGAGTTGTCACAACGAAACAGCTCACCAATTACCAGTATACGAGTTGTCAGAGCATTTCCATCATAGCTCTCTAGATTTGTATCTAATACCGCTTATGCCGGTGCTAGGGGCCGTGTGGTCATATCATCCAAGTTGCAACATGAACAGGTACAATAAAAGCGTACCTGAGATACAACACATATCACGAATCGTTAGATTCTTGGTATGTGCTTTAGAATAGGTTGACCGGAAGACTATTCTGTGAAGTCATGTGACGCCGTCAGTATGTCGGCACCTCTTCCCACTTCCCTTATATGTGTTGTAATCACTCGGCCCGAAGGCCACTATCTCACATCGAATTTGAGGAGTTTTATTTCAGGTTATATGAATAGACATAATTTATATTTATGCTCTGTTAGTCTGTAAGGAATAAGGAGAAGGTTAGTTTGGTGAAAGACTGGGCCACTGCAGGTCTGTTTACTATTACACATTGAGTGATATTCAAGAAATAAAATTTGTAAATTGTATTACATATAAAGTCATATTTGCCTTCTCACACTTAGTAGAGTATATGTGTAATTGGTAACAAATGTTCTTCTTTTAAGCGGGCTTTTGCTGATACTACTGTGAATGTTAGACAGTGCATCTTTTAAGAATTACTGATAACTGAACAATCTAATTAAACTTTCGTTGATACTGAAATAAAATACATTATTCAAGCTTTGGAACTATGTATAATATGCAAATATTTGAAAGGTTTTGAAGGTTGATAAACACGCTGTAACTCATTATTCATTGACTCATTCTCCATTTACTACTTTAAAGCGTGAAAAAAATCCTGAGACTAACAGAATATTTCCAATCCTATGCTTCCGCTGACGTCCGCGCGGTGCGTATGTTAGTAGCCTTTTATAGTATGAATTATCTCATTTTTTTTTTATTTTAAGAGCGGCTTTAGGCGTATGCGACTCGTCAACTTTTGGGCGAGGGCTGATGCACCCCGGCAAGATGATGACAATTGGGGTCGTTGCTGTATCTGTCTGGAAAGCAAAGTGACCATACCCCCGGAACCATGTAAACACATCCCCTTTTCTGGGAGGTGTTTGGTGGCCTACCTAAGAGATGTACTCCATCCAAATAACCATAACCACCAACTGTCTTGCCCCATCTGTCGGTGATCTGTCAAGAGAGTAAAAAAAATCTACATCTATCTCTCACTATCCATTGAAAGTCCTTTTTCACCAACCATTTCACCCGAAAGAGAACTTCTATCTTTGCACAGACCGATGTTTGAGTGAATGAGTCAGTGAGTCAGTGAGTGATTGTGCGAGTCAATGAACAATTGAAATGAATGAATGTGCAAATAAAATGTTTGTATGATTCCGTGAGTTCCTGAGTGATTGTGTGAGTCAGTAAGCAATTGAAATGAATGAATGAGTCAGTGAGTGACCAAGTGAGTCAATGAAATGAATGTTTGAATGAGGGACTGATTTAGTCAAATTCAATGAGTCAGTGAGTGAGTGAGTGAGTGAGTGAGCGAGAGAGTTAGTCAATGAGTCAATGAAATGAGTGTGTGAAAGAGTCAATGAGTGTTAGATTGAATAAGCGACTGATTGTGAGTGAGCGACTGATTTAGTGAGTGAGTGAATGGTTGAGTGAGTCAATGAGCAATTGAAATGTTTGAATGAGTCAGTGAGTGCCTGGGTGTGTCAGTGAGTCAATGAATGAGTGAGTCAGTGAGTGTGTGAAAGAGTCAATGAAATGAATGTTTGAATGAGCGACTAATTGTGTGAATGAGTGACTGAGTCAGTGAATGAGCAATGAAATGAATGGTTGAGTGAATGAGTGAGTGAGCAAATTTTCAATGTTTGAATGAGGCAGTGTGTGAGTGAGTCAGTGAATGAAATGATTGAATGAGCGACTGATTGAGTCAGTGAGTGACTGAGTAAGTCAATGAGCAATGAATGAATGAGTCAGTGAGTGATTGTGTGAGTCAATGACCAATTGAAATGAATGAATCATCAACTGGTTGATTGTTTAACAATGTTGACTGTTTTTTTGGAGTGGATAAAAAAGTAAGATCATATCCTGACTAGCATTTGTTGGTGGATAGCTATAAATATCCACCAATTAGAGCACGGCTGTCCTATTGATAAAAATAGACACCGATCAAATTTTGGGTATTTCCACCTAAAATTATCCACCAATTAGAGCACAGCTCTTATGTTCCTGAAAATAGACACCTATCAAATTTGAGGTATTTCCACCTTCTAAAACTATCCACTAATCGGAGCCCGGCTCTCGTGTTGCTAAAAATAGACACCAATCAAATTTTGGGTATTTCCACATTCTAAAAATAATAACTAATCAGAGCACGGCTCTTGTATTGTCTAAAAATAGACACCGATTACATTTGGGTATTCCCATCTTCTAAATATGTCCACCAATCAGAGCACGGCTGTTATGTTCCTGAAAATAGACACCAATTAACTTTTAGGTATTTCCACCTTCTAAAAATATCCACTAATCGGGGCATGGCTCTTGTGCTGCTAAAAATAGCCATCAATCAACAATCAGCTTACGTTTAGCCATCCACCACTGTATGCTATAAAAGCGACTATCCATCGTGTCATTGTTGAACCAACATGGATTACTCTAAAATCGACTCTTTTAAGGATGTAAATGCCTTGAACGCTTGGGCGGCAGAGCGGGGCGCCTATAAGGACGTTGTTGTCAATTTACGTCGAATACAATTACTCGCCGATACCATCCGTCGCTCCCTGCCCACGAACCCTCGCATCCACTGCGATATTTGCTCTCAAACCTTCACGAATCGAAGGATATGCTTCGCCATCGACGGAGTCACACCAGTCAACCAATCAACTGTTCCATATGTCGAAAATCCTTCACTCGCATGGATCAACTTTTAACTCATCAGCGTACCCATACGAGGAAAACGCTTGTTCATGGCGCACATCTTAGCAGGGTCAAGCAGATGAGAACAGACCTACCACCACATCTGACTAAATGTAACTTTTGCGGCATCATCGAACCTCTCCTCACCGGAAAACCATTCTGCCATGAATGTTCGACTTAAGGGAGAGAATGCCCTGCCTGCCGAGAAATATTTCAACGCACATTCACAGTACTGTGACAGTTGCCATAGGAAACAAGTGAGTGGAGCCAAGCCAGACACATCCGCACTGGAAGGTACCGGACACACTCATTCCATTCCTCCCTCTTCCGATGATAGCGTGGATGTGTTACTGTTTTTTAAGAACACAGAACCAAAGCTTCGAAAGCGCATCACCGTAGACCTTGCTAAACACCGAGGCATCAAATGGTACCTATCCTTACAAATCCGTATGGTACGACCGAACAGCGACGGTGAACCTATCTACTTCGAGCCCACCTTCCGATGTCCCAATGCTATCTTTACAAACCTATCCCAACTGAAATCTCAACTTTGATAGCCGTTCATTTGAAGACCATCAAACTGAATTTGAACAGAATTATATACGTTGGCTTTGCCTTTCTAGATCTCTCAAAACTGCTCATGTTTGATTTTCATTACAATCAAATCAAGCCAGAATATGTTTCTTAGCCCAAGCTCCTCTTTTCCGACACGGACAGTTTCTGCTATGACATTCAAACCCAAAATATTTACAACGACATGGCCCAAAGAATATCCATGTTCGATGCCAGCAACTACCAACGGGATCACTCACTTTACACCGCGGCCAATGCCAAAGTGTTGGGGAAGATGAAAGATGAATGTGGAGATCCACCCGTCGAGGAGTTTGTTGGGCTTCGACCGAAAATGTACAGCTCACTTTACAATGTAGAAGAGAAGAAAACGGCAAAAGGCATTAAGTATGCTATCAAGAAAAAACTAAGACATGCTGTGTACAAAGGATGTTTATTCAATCGAAAACGTATCCGTATAACCATGAATCAAATCAGAAGCATAGATCATCATCTCTAGAGTCTGACTGTTCACAAACAGGGTCTATGTCCCTTTGATGACAAGCGCTATATTCTGAACGATGGCATACATACCGTAGCACATGACTACACTCAGCCATGATACATATTTCCATGTGTATATATGTGTAAGAATAAATGACATTATTTATCCTCTTGTGTACCATAGCATATGGCTACACTCGGAAACAATACTTATTTACATGTTATGTGCAAGAATAAATAACATTAATCATCCCCTTGTGTTTTACATAAATCTTTGAATAGCTGCCATCTCAGTTTGATGCTCTGCTTCATCGCCTCAGCATAGTCTATATTATGTAATCCCTGCAGTTCAAGTCTTCATCAAATTCGTATGAATACTATCGGTTTCCAAAGTCTTCATACCTGTCACCGCGTCAACATAAGTCTGTCACATCTTTCTCATCATCTGAGGTGTATACGCATCCACTGCTGAGTCTGATTTGATTTGATTTGAAGCTTTATTCACCAGATATGAATATATAGATATGTGAACATAGACATAATTTGATCGAGGCGGGAGTAAATCCCCGAAGGGTTTGTTTTATAATAATAATAATGTTCAAGTAGTACAGCGAGAGTAGAATATGACAGAGTTATCGATGAATAAAGACAACAGATTGTACAGTGACATATATACAAGCAGTATTCTGGAACTAGCATGATACTCAGAAGCATAGTTACTTAAAATTTGCCAAGGACTCTACAAAAATAATCTAGGCTATATAGACTTCTTAGCACAAATATATATAACGATGTACAGAAAAATATAATATTTACAAAGATAATTGATGCATAAGGTATCTAGTAACCTCTTAAATAGTGATTTGGAGGAAATTGCTTCGAGATCAGTGGGCAGTGTGTTCCATAGACGTGGACCTTTAGTTTAACAGTGTGGAATGTTAGTTGTGAGTGACATAAATGTCAGTATAGGTTCATATGAGAATTACGGGTTGGATATTGATGTATTGCTGATTGCCTCACGAAATAATAACGATACAAAGTAGGAAGAAAAGCAGAGTGGTGTATAAATTTGTGACAGAATAACAGATTACAATAGTCATTAAACTTAGATACAGGAAGTATTTTCATTTCTTGGAAGAGCGGTGCAGTATGTGCATGTTTGTCGCTTAGAGTAATGATTCTGATAAGTCGTTTTTGTAAGAGGACCAACCCTTGGAGGTGCGATGGATAGGTACTATGTTGCAGTAAGTAATGTAAGAATAGAATAGTGTGTATCAACGTCTTCTTACTGAAACAGTGTTTAATATCATTTATTACACCAACATTTCTCGAGAGTTTGGAGCACAATTAATTAATATGTGTTTACCAGCTTAGTTTATCATTAAAATATATCCCGAGAAATTTAAAACTGTTGACACGACCAATCTCTTGTTCAGACAGAATAAGTTTGGGAAAGGTTGGTGTAATAGTTCGACTAGGTTTAACAATCATGAATTTTGTCTTTTGAATATTGAGTGATAGTTTATTGCAGGAGAGCCAAACTTTAAGTTTGTTGAGTTCATTAGACATTGTTTCAACTAGTTCGGAGGCATCTGCGTGAGAATAGGTAGCACTAGTGTCATCGGCAAAGAGGATAATGCTTAGAATATTTGTAGTTTTAAATATGTCGTTGATATAAATCAAGAAAAGTATAGGACTAAGTATTGAGTCCTGGGGCACACCACAAGTGATTGGTTTAGATGTTGACAATCTGCCATTGAAAGATACACACTGAGATCTAGAGGAAAGGTAACTTCGGAACCAGTCATTAACTGTTCCCCTGGGACCATAATAATTCAGTCTATGTAGGAGAATTTCGCGATTCACGGCGTCAAAAGCTGTCGATAAATCAAGGAATGTTGTTATGCTGAATTCATTCATCCTGAGTTAATTGAATTAACTGGTCGTACAAAGAAAGTGCAGCTAAACAAGTCGAGTGGTTCGCGCGGAAACCAAATTGGTTAGGACAGATTACATCATTAGTCTATAAAAATGTAGTGATCCTATTGGCGACAAGTTTCTCCAGGACCTTGCTAAAACAGGGCAACACAGAAATGGGTCTATAGTTCGTGACGGAATTGCTGTCTCCAGCTTTAAAAACAGATGTGACTTTCGCAATCTTTAAACTATCAGGAACAATTCCTGTTTGGAAAGACGGGTTCATGATGGAAGATATCGGGGCAGCTATGTAAGAGGAAACCGGTTTGATTAGTGACATCTGAATTGCGTCAACTCCAGGCGCACCACTCTTTAGTTCACTAATCGTTTTGATAATTTCTTGTGGTGTGCATGGAGATAAGAGAAGTTCGTTATGGAAATCATCATCAAGATATCGTTCAAATCTTGCGGGGGTGTTTGGAATTTTGGCGGCTAAGTCTGAGGCAACGTTACAGAAGTAGTCATTCATATGATTTGCAATATCTAAAGGATTTGAAGTATCATGGTCATGCATTTGCATAGTTTGTGGCAATGTGCATGATTTGCGTTAATGTAATAACTCGTTTATCGTTTTCCAAGTGTTTCTTATATTGTCATTAAATTCGTTAAATTTGTCTCTGTAATAATTTTTCTTAGCATTTCTCAGGGTGTGATTTAATTTATTACGATAAACTGTGTATTGACTCGTAGCATCAAGGTTCTTATTTGTTAAAGGGAGTCTGTAAAGTCTATTTTATAGAGTTTAAGAGGCCTGGTGATATCCAAGGTTATAGTATTCGTAATTTTGCATGATGTTTCGTAATAATAGGAAAAAAAAATCATCATATATGACATTGAATTTCTCATTGAATGTATGTAGAGCAGTTTCGGTATCAAATTGCGATGTTTCTATGTTCCATTCAGTTGTTTTCAGTCTCTTCGAAAGTAGATTTCTGGCTCGAGTTTATTAGCCTGTGTTGCGTTTTAATAGTATTGTTGTAATGCTCGTTGTTAGTGGACTTTTGGTAACATGGAAGACTGGGAAATGATCAGAGATATCAGAGAACAAAATACCAGAGCAGAGATCATCTTCACGGAAATTTGTGAATATATGGTCGATTAGAATTGCTGAATGTGACTTCACACGGCTGGGTTTGGTTATTTTGAGGAAAAAATAACATGATTTCATGATTTCGTAAAATTGTTTTGAGGGATTATGACATTGCGTTTTGAATAAATCTATATTAAAGTCACCGACAATAGTGCATTTTTTCTTTTCTGGTTTAAGAGTATTCAGAGTAAGTCCTTTGTGTTAAATGCCGTCATTTTCATCTGACGACGATACAGCTCACTCCCCAGTGTACGAGTTGTCACAGCGAAACAGCTCACCAATTACCAATATACGAGTTGTCAGAGCATTTCCATCATAGCTCTCTAGATTTGTATCTGATACCGCTTATGCCGGTGCTAGAGGCCGTGTGGTCATATCATTCAAGTTGCCACATGAACAGGTACAATAAAAGCGTACCTGAGATACAACACATATCACGAATCGTTAGATTCTTGGTATGGGCTTTAGAATAGGTTAACCAGAAGACTATACTGTGAAGTCATGTGGCTCTGTCAGTATGTCTACACCTCTTCCCACTTCCCTTATATGTGTTGTAATTCAAAATATTAAGCAAGTTAGTGTTAAAATGATCAACATTTCTACCAGGTTGGCGATAGATAATTCCTAGAGCAAATGTATCAGTACGTTCAGTGACTTCAATAAATAAGGACTCATATTCTCCATTATGGTCAACATGTGAGATGTCTTCACGTATGGTGCATTTTGTTATAGTGTCTCTGATATGTAGTATGACACCGCCCCCTCCTTTGTTACTCCTAGAAATTGGAAATGGTTTGTAACCAGGGATAGTATACAACTCTTTTGTGATTGGGTCCAGCTAGCTTTCAGATATGCCGAAGGCAGAAAATTTAAATTGAAGATCGTGTAATAAACATGAGCAGTGTGACTAACGTCACAGGACCTACGAAGTAGAGTAGACATTAGGACTCGAACGCGAATTGAACTCTTGGAAATCCCCACCCCCAGTTGAAATCCTGCCTATATTAAGATGGGCACCGCTCAAGTCAGAGTCGCCAGTGATTTTCATCAAAAATCACCAGAAATTTTCATCAAAAGTAGGTCAGCTCAGAAGTTGTTGGTAACAGTCTCCTAATGCGCCTTCATTCCAAAAATAAATACCGATCGCCGATTTAATTTTACAATTTTTTAACTAAAGGAAACAGATTGAATAATAAAAAGTTCAGTAGATTTCAAGCTTTACGTGTGAAAATACATTTACATCTCTTTAATGGTTTTCAGTGCCCTTGTCCAGGATCAAAACAACTTTTTGAATCACATTATTTTCCCAACAATACAACAAATTTTTATATATAGTACTATAGTAGAAAGGTAGCATTTATGTAGTTTACGGTAATTCAACTCAAGACCAACATCTTCTCAGCACAAGATAATAATGATTCTATGTCATTCTCCTGAGCACAACCGGTACAAAGACGAATAAATAGCGTCTCTACATCACGTTGTTATCTAGATATATGAGACAACACATTTTGGGTATCGGCAATCTGATGAATGTACTATTCCGGTATTCTTGTTTCACATTATATTCTATGACGGTTGATCGATGATTTTCTTCATTGATAAACATTAAACCACCTCAGCTTCGTTGTGTGAATCGGAATTGCATTGCTGTGACACACCAACACACTCCGTGGCAGTGATTCTGTATCCCCTAATCAAGGAATCAAAGTGGATCAAGATTTGAAATGACAAGAAAAATTTAGACATATTTTGTTTACACATGTAATTTTTTGTTTAAATTATATCCCAGTGTGATATATAGTCAATATTCAAGAGGTACAAAAAAAACCTCAAAGTATGTTCTCATATTTTCACATTATGATCAAAGTTACTTTATCTAGTTAAATTCTACCCAAAGAAAATAAATTAAGACCCTTTAAACATGCCGTCATGGCTTTGTTTCACCCTCAGTAAACTTTTATCATTGTTGCTCACACAGACTAATCTGAAGGATGATACCACATCTTTCTTTCTCCTGCTGGGTTATTGCACCAGGCTGACTTAATTGGTTGATGTAGGATATTTCACAACCAGTGGGAAATTTGACCTGAATTTGAAGCCTGATGTGGTGTGTGATGAAATGTTTGGATGTGAAATAGGATACAAGTTAAAGGCTACAGTTTACATCTATAACAATATACTGAATTGTGTGTATTGAGGCTGGCAAGTTGGTGATAGCAGTGTAGATAAATGCACTAACAAATGATGGAAAATTAGCAGTTCCTATTTCATACATGATAATATAGCCCACCAAAACGTTTACACTTAGATTGGCTATGACCAGGAGTTCGGTGCGCGTCGGAGTCCTAATGCCCACCCTACTTCCGATGTCGGATAGCACTGTGGTCAATTTAACAGACCTATGACAGAAGGTAAATGTACGTTTTCATTACTATGCTTATTGCATCAACTTGCGCTTTCAGCTTGGGACCTTCGTCTATTAGACTGAATTCACTCATTTATCCATTGGTTAAATGGGCCCCGTTTACACAAAGTCTTGACCGGGCTCAAAGTCGCTTAACTTCGCTGATTTTACCAGAACCGGTGTGTCATGATATGCCGTATCAGGGAACCTTCAAAAGTCACAGTGAAACATACAGCCAAGGGTTCCCGATGGGCATGACGGTGCACTCGCTGAGCCATCAATAAATAATATAAAAAAAATAAGTATAAATCAAATTTTCATCAGAATTCGGTCAGCTCAGAACTTGCTGGTAACAATGCCCTAATGCACGTTCATGCCAAAAATCAAGGTTCTAATGTCAACGGTTCTCCTTATTTTGCCGACGAAAGGATTCGGATGGACTGACTCACTCACTCATTACCGGACAATTTGCGATCTGTAGCCTACTTCGTAGGAACTTAGGATCTCTGTAAAGTGTTTTTTAAGGCTTCTAGCGTTAATATGAAGGACTGAGAAGGAATTGTCTTGTGAGGCAAGAGACATTAAAACTGATCGAGCTTGTTCTTCAAAGTAATAGTTAGATTGATGGGTGCTGATATGGTTAAAGTGAGTATTTTCACTCTCCGTCTCATCTGTTATATAATTAGTACTTTCCGAAATATTCAGCTGTAAAGGGTTAAAACACATGTTCCCGAATCCGGCCAATAAAGATTCTTCATCAGATATAGAATCTGCTCCGTTATAGATTATAGACTCGTTAGCGAAAGATAATTCAGCTCAAAGATTCATAATGGTACCAGGGTGATAATAGATAAACTGTGTGAGCGAGCAAGATGTATGGCTAATGTGAGTAATATAAAACTAAGATGTAGCTGTTTTAAGAGTCTATGGCCACGTCTGTTGTATATCCCTTCTCCCTATATTGTGTGGCCTTTTCAATGATTTTACCGTTGAACATCATTCGCGAAGGGACACAGAACAGTCTTCTCCACGTTTCTTGTTTTACACTACGGGTGGGCTCCTCACAAGCCTTACGCTTCAGACGATTACATCCTTTACCTTTTTGTGTAGTGTATCACGGAGATCTTTGTCTGGTGAAAAGTCCCACCCTAATCTGCGATTCAACAACCTTCCTCAGTCGTTGATTTTCGAGTGTAGTTGGCTTTAGGTCTATCAAGAGGTAACCGTAAGGGATGGATATGGCATTTTCATATTTGTCCATGAATACTCTGTGTGTTTTTGATAGATACGTCGTCCAAAGAGCTGAATCTGTTGACTGTCAATAGGGTTGTTAAAGAGTACGAAGTATTGACAGTTTAAAGTAATGTCTCGCGAGGCTTTCCCTTGTAGAAACAAATTTTCAGTCAAGTAAATGACGGATAAATTCCGATGATGGGACCCTTTCATGAAGATCATCGAGTACTACCACGTTGTTCTGCTCGGGGTTGAAGTAGTATGCCTCTCCAATGTCTTGGGGAATACCAGGCACGAACGTCACATTCTTCAAAGATGTGTCACTGAGGTTATAGCTGATTGACCCTTCCTCTAAGAATTTGATCACCCAGGATGTCCTGACACACCCTGTTAGGCCGCTGACCATCATCGTATAAGGATGCTCTAATCTACAGGGTTGATCCATATAGGAACTCGGCGGTGTCTCCTGACTATGCCTCAGACGAATATGTCTGAGCATATTGTGACGGCGAGAGAAGGTTCTCTGACAGAACGTACACGTACTCAACATGATACCCGGTCAGAGGGTGGTTACAGACTAATGGTTCACAAAAGACCTTATTTATATACAGACGTGTGCATAACGGCACACTTCTACATATGGACACACTCACACTCAGTCACTCACTCGCACTTGCTGGCTTCAACACCCCTTAGAGCTTTATGATTAGATTGCTTCAATATCTTCTTAAGCCACCTAGCGAATTTCATTGGCCACCCGACATATTTGACCAGTTTTTCCACCCTGCCTCGACGACTTCGTGTTTTGAGTACTTTTTCGATCCTCCTTCACGCATCAGCATCTTTTTTTCACTAACTGGAGCTCTTACTGATAAAATGTCCCTTGTATTTCATCGTCCATGAAATCTACAAGTTCATATATGGGTATCCCTTCACGACGAAACCTTTTTGAAATTTTGAAGAGTTTCTCTGTCCACTTGGCTTGATGATTGGAATACATATCCTACGTGCGAAATGCGAACTGAATCACCAATCTTTAATTTAAAGGTTTGTCTCCGTATAGGTTGTGTAGTGTCCACATACATTTCTTTCCAGAGTATGACTTCATTGTCATTGTTTACATCAGCTGGGGCTCTCTCGTTTAGTGATCGGTGTTGTCGACGGTTGTAAGCTCCCACCACATCTGCTGGTATATCCAGGTAGCGGTAGGTTTGGTTATGCGTGTGATACTTATATAATACATTCTTGGCCGTCCTGATGACCATCTCTACGTAATTAGCTGGTAATTACCAGGTGCTGGTTAAAGAATTGAGTGTAGACATATCTTCATCAAATGCGTCTACTTACTCTCAAACTGCATTTACTCTGGAAGATTTATTTAACAATCACAAAAAGTTTCTCAGGGAAAGAGGTATTTGTCTTCAAACCAATCATAACGACATACCAAAACTATACTGGACTCCCAAAATGCATAAATCACCATACAAAGCTAGATTCATAGCTGGTTCTAGAAGCTGCACCACCAAGCTTCTTTCAACCCTATTGACGAGGGCCCTTCAGGAGGTAAAAGCATTTTGGGAAAGGTATTGCGCCACTATTTCTAAGAACTCTGGCGTTGAATGTATCTGGATATTGAAAAACTCAAAATGTCTTACGGAAGAACTTGATGCTAAAGGTCACATACCGTACAGACACGTATCCACATGGGATTTCTCGACTCTCTATACTACAATTCCTCATCAGGACCTTATTGACCGTCTAAGTTCATTAATAGTATCTGTGTTCAAGAAAACTGATCGTAGATATATTA
Organism: Hanleya hanleyi; assembly: GCA_036873755.1. Lineage (NCBI taxonomy): Eukaryota > Metazoa > Mollusca > Polyplacophora > Lepidopleurida > Hanleyidae > Hanleya > Hanleya hanleyi. The sequence goes on from JAVTVY010009061.1 coordinate 25,157, forward strand.
ATGTCGGAAGCCAAAAAGCATTCTTTAGCTCGACTACATACAAGAGATATCATTCATGGGATGTTTCTTTGTTTATAGAGTTGCTTGAATTTCTCATTAAAAATATCTATGTGAAATTTGGCAACACAATATATCAGCAGCATATAGGTATTCCAATGGGTACTAATTGTGCACCCCTGTTGGCTGACCTGTATCTGTTCTCTTATGAATATGACTATATGCAGGCGCTTTCAAAAACTGATCCATTCAAAGCCCGTTCCTTCTCATTCACCAAACGCTATATAGACGATATTCTCGCTGTGGATAATCGCTATATAAATGACGCAGTGAAGGATATATATTCACCTTCACTGAATTTGAAGGAAACTACAGACAGCCCTACAGGCACATCATATTTAGATCTATATCTCTATAAAAATGAAGCGGGCATTCTCTCTCGTCGACTTTATCACAAAAGACATGATTACAATTTCGACATCGTAAACTATCCCTTTCTGGACAGTAATATTCCAGTGGGACCTGCATATGGCGTATACATATGTCGCTTAGTAGCATTTGCTAGATCCTGTGTTAAATGTGACGATTTTAATCAACGTCACAAAACATTGGTGCAGAAACTTAAAAAACAGGGCTATTCCACCAAGCGCCTACACTCAAAGTTTCTCAAATTTGGCGATACATGTCGCATGCTGATAGCAAAATACGAACGTAGCGTGCAAGATCTATGGCGCTACGTTTCGTAACTTGTGTCTAATTCCGCTTAACCCGGGGCTAGGGGCCGTATGAACCCATGTACTTCAAGAACCTCATGGTACTCATATGAACAGTCACAATCAAAGCGTGACTGAGATACATCATTCTTTAGATGACGACTTTACAACGAATATTATGGATTAAGAATACTGATCAGCGATACGGATTTGATATTTTTGGAACATCATGATGTCTTGCCGGCATCATTGAAAACTGTTGACCGCTTCTCTCTTGCAGGAAGCAAGCCTATGTTTATGTATACTATGATTGTCTTTTTGAATTTGGTGCTAATACTGTTATATGGAATATGGAATAGGTCTTTGGATTATGGACGCGGATATTCTCTAATGGACGACGGCTGAATTATGGATGACGGACTAGACGCTTGTAATTCTTCTCATTATGTGTGACATAATATACATTTCCCTTCTTCGTCGAGTAGGGCTTCATCCATCGGTTATTGAATTCAGTGCCTTTGTCCCATCTCAGATATTTTGGGGATCTCCCTTGCTTCAAAATGGACTCCAACCCCGCAACAATTGACTGATGTTGTTTATTGGGGAGAGCAACGACGAGAAATTAACGCGAGAAGGCGTCTATATGGAGGAGTAGGAACTTTATGTTGTCATTGTATTTCGAGGGTGCACTCCACACTTGCCACGGTTTCGCCACGGTTTCTCTTAAATGAATATCGGATAGGCCTCTGTAAACTGTTAGGGTCTTGATCGTTCAACCATTGGCTTAGATCGGTTAGGGGAACGTTATACCCTCGTTTACTCAGAATATTGCGTAGCTTGACAGGGCCTGTAAACGAGGCGACAACAGTAGTGTCAAAGCATACACGTGACAAATAGGTATTCCATCCACCCGGATCCATCGTGTCTTGACCAGGATGATGGGATCATCCCTTTTATAGTCACCTTAGCACTTTATATAGAAATGATAAAATGGTAGCGGTGTGGTTTAAGAAACCATTTTATTGAAAGAGCTAACAGCTACAATACATATGAAGTGTCTTGGATATACATTGTGAGAAATGTCGCGTCACAAATCTATATCCGTAACAATCATCATGACAATGGCTACACCCCGCGAATGCACCGGACCAACGTCGGATCGGCGCGAATAATGCAAAGCAGCTCGTCGGTATTCATGACGCGTTAACTATGACGTTTCGCGCCTTATCCATCTCCATCTCTCCGCGTAGGTGATGCGGCTCACGGTTTCCGGAAGTGGCTCTCCGAAGACCGCTTCCAGTCTAAGGTTTCCTTGTTTCAAAAGCTGTAGATGATCTTTCGGGGCGAAGGATGGGTCCAAGTTGAATGCGTATAGCGTGTAGCCGTTGTGATACTCGAACAAGTTTATAGCATTTCCAAAGTTTTCTCCGGATGATCTATACCGTCGAATAAGGTTAGGTAGACCGATAAGCACTGAGAGGTGTTAGGATTTGCACCATACAGCGTTCTTATTTGATGACAGGGAGAAGTGATGCCGTCTATGTTTACCTACCGATTTTTCAGCTTAAAGGGTTGAAAGTTTAGGGGATTCTTTTTATAGTCCCCTCTCACGGCTTTGGAAGACATGAAACCTACGATCAGTTTGCTGGGGTATACGGATTGGAACATGTTGTCCCAGCGGAAGAGGGTCTGTTCAGCGGCTATGGACATCATCTTAACTTGCGTGCTCTGGTAGGGATAAAACGCGGAACTGTCCTCGAGAGTTTTGGCGTGTCCCAGTATGGCACCGGGGTTGACGCGTACTGTGTACACTGGATTTTATACACTGGATTTTCTTCGTCCGACATGAAGATGAACTGGGGTATCGATCGGTACAAGTTCACGTGAACGTCAACATTGTTTAGCAGGTAGGGGTGCATTTTTCGTTCTTGATCAACCGGGTGCCATCGTTGTGCACTACTTTAGACTTGACGTAGAGTCGGAAGGATTTCAGTTCGAGATAATCTAGCCCCTGGCCCGGTTTCTTAAATTTAACGGGAGCACCATCGGTGATTTGGGATGTCGTTCTCACGTCGATGATTTTCCACCGCTGTTTGCGAAGGCGGTAAATGAAAAAGAGATAACGTCTCGGGTTGACCTTCGTGGAAACCTTTGTCAGTAAAGAGTGCCATGGTGTAGCTAGAAAAATCGAATCTTCCGTTTCTTTGGAGATGATGGCATTTGATACGTTTTGTCTGGGTCTGTCCTTGTGGGATGGTGAGCGGAGATGAGGTGCGTTTCTTATGTATACGGATTTCAGACGTGCCTTGTTCAACGGCTTGTTGTGACGGGGCTGTTAGCGTAATAGATAATACTTTTATACGTTTCTGTGACACTTGGGGTTCAACAGGAATGATGCTCAGGCCTCTACCGCTTTGTGACGTGGTGTACGGCAAGGAGTTGACTTGATCCTGATAAAACTGGATACATTTTTTTTGCGTCGGTGTCATGGTATTGTAGTCTATTATTAGACATTGTGGATGTTTCTGGAAGCTGACGCAAGCTTGTTTACGTGGGTCAATCACTCAGAGCTTTCTGGAACACTATTGTAAATTGTATCTAGGTCAGATGATGGGGCAATGCTGTGTATTCTAGAAGCTTCTTGAATTGGTAGAATGATCTGGAATGCCTCATAGAGTATAAATAGCGCTCAGTCAGTCAGCAGGAAATTCAAACAGGCTTTTATGTGGGTCTGTTATACTGTGTTACTATCTGGATTTTACCTTTGCCTGTAAATACGAACTGCTGGTTGCTGCATGGTCTACGCTGTTCGTTGAAGGCTATCGGATATTGGACATTTACTGGGACAGTATACAACTGATTACCATTATACAGAAGAGTGATTTATGCGCGTCAACAAGGACTCTAAAGTGCACACCGGTATAGCATCGGGCAGTAAGACTATATTCCACACATTTATTTTGTTGTATTAACCTTACTTAAATTGTATATGATTGTAAATAAATATTTTATTGTTAATCCTTGACTTCACAAATCTTTCTGTTTCGTTTTGTTGACGTAACATCGGGAACATACAATTGTCGATTCGTCATAGTTTTTTCAAGCGGAGCGTCAACGTAATTGGTTCGCTCACAAAGGTTGCTGATAGGTTTCAGTCTTTATATAGCTGTCGAGAGAATCAACATCATTTTGAACTATGGGGAGATAATGCGGCTTAGAATATACCCAGTTAATGGCTTTCTTGGAGACACTCGTAACATCTACAGTCCGTAGGAGTGGTAGTTTGATCTCGCCTGCGAAGGATTCGCCGCAAATATTACAAGTCACGAGTAACAACGAATTGGACTTGTATTGAGGTTGCTTGTTGATAAATATCTCCGCTAAACCAATCACCCAGGAATCGCTTAAACAGAGACTCGTGTTCAAGGCGACGCTAAATTTATAGGGCGTATTGTCTGGGAAGTAGGTCGACGAATCGTCGCTACTAATAATTATGTAATGATCCATTTGGACGACTGGGGCTCATAGGTGTACGATCTGCTTTTATATGAATCTGAGATGCGGTTCTATGCTACTTCACGGTCCATGCGATCTTAGTTCATCCTGGCTTTTTAGAACATTCTCTATGGTAATATCAATGAGGCGGGTCCGGTCTTTGATGATGGTCCACTGAGTATCTGTTAAGACGAGTCCTTTAATGGTAGCTTTACCGTTGAGGAAATAGCGTGGATACACCCTCAGCATGTTGATGTACAGTATACAGCATACAGTAGCTCGGGAAAAGTTGTCAATGGCTACTTGTTGCATAGGAGCGCAAAGCGTTCTATTGGCGATGATGGTTATTTTGGGTGGATTATGGTCCTGTGGACAGGGTACACACTTTACACAGGACGTATGGACGGTGGATAGAACAATGATTGGAATGACTGATAAGAAGCAATATGACCGCGATGGAAGCACCTTTCAGTTTGACGAGCGCTCTCTCGTACTGATTCATGGTGAATGAAAAGGGGTGTACACGCGTACCTTTATATAGGTGTTGACGTTAAACAACATTTAGAAAGAGTTCACCTCTAAACAACAAATGAATTCGTTGACTACATGCATGATAGTATAGAAATTTTCAGGTGTGGGCGTATACAAATTTCCCTGTCATAGTTAGCTATGATGTATATGTAGAGCATGCACATGAATCACTGCTCTTTGTTCATGGGAAGACTATTGACCTACATAGATGTGGGGCATTAAAAATTAAGTATCAAAACGGTATTTTAAGGATTTATAAAAAAGAACAGGGGTTTCCCAATGACGTCATGATCAATAAATAGAACTGACGTCATGATCTTCGGGCGGTTATTACATAATAACTAGCAAAACACTTTTTTATGAAGCAATACATATTAAGTAACAAAATACTTTTTAGGGAGCATGACATATTAATTAAAAAAACACTATTTTAGGGGTTATGACATAATACATAATGACATAATGTTTTAGAAGTCCCGTTTTAATCTCAACTAACACGATTGCATTAGATTTTTGCCAGCGGTGAATTCGACTTTTGTTGCAGACAATTCTAACTGTGACTTGACAGTGTTATCAAAATACATTGTTTGCATGCCTTTTGGATATCTGAAAGCGTTTACTGTAGCTGCCACAGGCTGGATTAACTATATGACTTTTTCCCTGCAGACTGGTCCCGGAAACACTTGTCGTGAGGATCATAAATGCCACGTCTTTACTACTTTTCGTGGAACAGTAAAAGAACGTTTCTAGTAAACCAGAGTAGTTATTATTAATTTAATTAATTCCTTATACAATATGAGCTATGCAAATCTTATGCAGAAATGTTGGTCCACTAAATTTAAAGTCATAATTCCTATCACTGCTTTTAATTTCGCCTATCCTGTATACATGTATCACTGTATATGGATAATTTTGACCGGGATAGACAGCTCTGCCAGGCCGAGTGGTCTAAGGCGGCAGTCTCAAGATCCATGGTATTTCCTTCATTGGGGGTATGGTTATGCTCGTCTAAACATGGGATCGGACGTGGGTTCGAATCCCACTCCTGATACACCATTTTACTGATCATAATAACCAAATCCACTGCACTTGAAAATATTTTTTTTATATTCAGTGAATAAGAACAAGAACCGTACACGGTACCCTACATCGGGGACTAATTCTACAAGGGTAGCCGGACTTATCCCGCATACCCTATGAGGTATGCCTGGGTCCATGCGTCTCGTTAGAAACCCCGATGTCTCTCATACCTATCTTTGTCGGTAAAGCGGCCCACTTACGATGGCGCATGCGCACCAAACTGGTTTACTCACCATATCAGACGACTCATGCCTGGGTCCAGGAGTCTCGTTAGTTGAGATCGCCATGTCTGTCACCCCTCTCGCTCCCAGTAGTGCATCGTAAGACCGCTGGCGCATGAGCGCACGTAATCACCTGCCCACACTACCCTATGGCGGATGCTTTTGTCCAGTAGTGTCGTCTCTCACTCTCTCATTCTCGGTAAAACGTCCCAATTCCGTTGACGCAAGCGCACCCAAACTCTATCCACCATCTCCGTGGGGCTCCCGGGGTTGACCTGGGATGTCTTTCTGCACACCCAGGTCATGGTAAGAATAGGCCTCAGCACCTCAGAGAGCTTGTCGTAAGAGGCGACTAACTGGGGCACCCGTGGGGTTCTCAGGCGTGGAAAGGAATAGCACCCCACCCGTGGGTCCCGGGTGTAAAAAGGAATAGGACTCCACACGTGAGGTTCTCGGGTGTGAAAAGGAATGGGACCCAAACGTCGTGATATGACTGAAATATAATTGAAAGCGACGTTGAAAAATATTCACTCACTCACTCTATCCACGATACCCTGTGACACATACCTGGCTACAAGAGCCTCGTTGAGTGAAATCCCCAGGTCTATTGTTCCTCTCGTTCTCTATAAATCATCCCACTTCCAGTGGCGCATGCGCACCGATACTCTATCCACCACACCCTATGGTGCATGCCTGGGTCCAGGAGTCTCGTCGGCTGATATCCCATTTCTCTCATCTTCTCACTTCCGATTGCCTGGGTCAAGCAGTCTCGTTGACTGAACCCCCGATGTCTCTCACCCCTTTCGTTATCGATAGAGCGGCCCCGCTAGGCTCCCGGGGATTGGCCTGGGGTGTCGTTGTGCACACTTCAGGTCATGGCAAGAATAGGCCTCAGCCCCTCAGAGAGCTCGTCGTGACAGACGACTAACTGGGGTACCGTTCTGTGGATTCGCGCTTGGGAGTGCTCGATAGACGCAACCCCGACACGTTCAGAGGTGGTTACCATCCTAGTCGCCGCTTCAACCCAGCTAGTGAACAAGCTCTCAGATATTCAGAAACCTCATCCTACCGTAGAAGCCTACCAAGCTTAACATGGTCTGAGGAGTGTATGTGCACAATAAAGAATCTCGCCTAGGGGGGCCAGATACACTCTTCGACATGTTCAGACTTTTTCAGACTCGTTTATCTTTAGACAATCTCCGAGTTATTCCGACATATAGAAAGAGCATTTAAGGTTTGATTGAACTTTGACTTCTGTTGAAGTCACTTCCGGTCAATTGACCCTGCGCAGTGAAGCTGTGTCCGTTGTGCGGTCCGGAAGTGAATTCTAAAAAGGCAAAAGTTCAATCATTACTTAACTGCTCTTTCTCTACTACTGGGGGATCTCATTTTGTTATCTGAATGAATTACTGAAGGGGGGCTCTTTGGTAATCCGAACAGAATTGAGGGAACCACTTTGGCCTCTTAAACTGAGATAAGAGAACATTTTTGGTCATCTCAAATAATTGGTGACCGTCTTTTATCATCTGAATGAAATTGGTGACATCGGACATCTGTTAAAATTAGTGGAACTTCTTGTTTATCTGCAATAATAATTGTGGGGATCTTGAATGATTTGGCTCCTCTGTACATAACATCACAGTGCTTACTGATTAATGGCACAAAACCCTGGAAGTAATCTCTGATTTACATTGGCTACCGTGATTATACTACTTAATATTGATAATGAAACTGAAAGTGTTGATCATTGTATTACGTGGCTAGAGATAGCAGTTTGATAACGGTATCGTGCACTACAAAGGTGGGTGGTGTGGTTAGACCAACCGTCTATTTGTATGCACGCTAGTACTGACTTGCCAGTGTGACATCTTGCTGCATCGTATTGTCTTCTTTCGGCTAAGTATCCTAAAGAATAGATGCCAGAGACGATACGCGGGCGAGTAAATGGACTTCTGTACAGGCTATTCATTCATACTGACTTTGTTCGTGCATTACGAACACACACGTATGCACAGTATACATTTTGGCAAAGGAGGTTGGATTCATCAGAAACCGTTGCATCACAATTTACATTTAGCAATATTCGATTACTTAATTCACTTGAGTTGGAACCAAACCTGAAGGATAATGGTGATATATCAGTGACTGTTAAGATACACTGATCAGACAATATCGTTTAAAAATAGTGGCACACTGGTCAGTGATGATGCTATATGACGCACTGTTCAATCTGAAAATGGAGCAGACTCTTGCCTCGGCCCTTCCAGTCTGACCTGCAGAGCATTTCTTCGTGATAGAAGACTTCGTTAGTGACGAATGTATCGGGATAATTAGCAGCGTTCAAGTTATATCGTTAGAAACCAGTACACAGGCATCTGGAATACAATATCCATCAATGTCAGTGAGGAGTCAGAAAGTAGACTGGTGCAAAGTCTAATTGGACAAAGCTATGTGAGTACTGTGTCAGAAAAATATACAGATCACGTGTTCGCATAAACTGTTATTCGGACTTATTATGTGAAAGACGTCTGTTGATTAATGCTGACCGAGACACCGTTACGGGTCCTGAGGACAACCATATAGAAAATGTGACCAGGACGACCCTGTAGAAAATGTGAGCTGGACCCAACGCCGTACATCCCTTCGTATCTCACAAGTTTTGCTATCCAATAAAAACTCTATGATAGATTCCTAGATGTGACAGTGGACAATAACGGTGTTAATACTATAGAGTGTATCTGGAAGATATCTGTGACCAAGACTGTTAGTTGAAAAGACTAGCTAACAGCAGCTCTCATCTTACAATCAGCGCAGATTAGAAATCCGTCAATTACCACCGTTGTGTTATTGTGTTAATTATCAAGAGCTGAACAGGAATTCATGTGGAATAATGCCTTACCAGCGAGGCAGAGAAAGGCCAAGGGCAATAGGAAGAGTATTAATTTTCTTCTATCCACTTAGGTTTAAACTGACGCCAAGGTAGTGGGAAGTGTGTATTAAGTATACAAAAATATTGTGGAAATTATTTATTTGTGGCTTTCGTGTGTTTGCTATACTGATATGTGTACTGCTAGCTGTTACCGTTTGCACTAACTTGCCAGTGTGGCTAGACAAAGCTGTATGTTATTCAGTTCAGGTAGCTGTTTCACTGTTTAGCATCATTCACATCTTTTTTCACACATTACTTGACATTTTTAACCATGCGTATGCTATTTTATTAGAATGTGTTCACATTTTTATGTCCATCTCGTGCGAAATCTGTGAATTTGTATATTTTCAGCAATATTACTTCGTAATAATAATATTGATAATGGTTTTAATATATTTGTTAAGAAAACTGATAGATCCGCTGTCTCGCATGATATCTCCAACGCCAGTAACAGTAAATCCCTCTCCTCTTGATTCATCAGGAGCAGATAGGCTCACCGACAATGTAGACGTAGACTCCATCAGATTTTTGGATGAAAAATTAAGTGAAGATGACTCTGACTTGAAATGTTGTGTGTTATGCTTTGAGAGGAAGAAAGTGGCTGCCTTTATCCCCTGCGGATATGCGCAATTTTGCTGAGAATGTACCAGAGATATCCAAGCGAGGAATGGCCCCTGTCCCCTTTGCAAAAGAAAAATTGAGAAAACTGAGAGTTTATGTTTTCTGAATGATTGACATGATATTTACAAAAGGTTATCATCTATGTCCTCGGATTGCTTAAATAGCCTGCCGGTTGCTTCTGAATGACTGTCGGTCAATTCAAGGTACCGGTAACGTCAGGCGTGTCCAATAGGCTATTCTATAACACCTGTGTCTATAACAACTTGCTAACCATGCAACTATAGAGTGTTTTAGCACGGTTGTGTGAAATGGGAGATTGGGAGATTCTATTTTACAAGGGGGAGAGGAAGGGGTCGTCTGCTTCATACAATCGAATAAACACACAAATAAATTACAAGACGGAATTTCTTTCTCAAGTTTAACTGCTGTTTTCCCCATATACATTTTAGACTTTAATATGCAATAGTGATGTGAACAAAAGCCAGTGCTGAGACAAATAATCGCTTATGTTATTATTCATGAAACACTTCCACACAATCAAGCTCCAACTAGATCCTACTTGTTCAGAACTGAATATTGTGACGAGCGGAGAAAAAAATTTGTTACGCATACCGTATATACTTTTTACATGGGAGGGCAACGAAAAGATAAAATTGTAACTATGGACGGAAAAAAATAATAATGTAAAAATTCTAATGTGTGTAATATTTCAAGGCATGTCAGGCCAATAACGAAAATTCCTGGTTCACATCAGTTCTTCAGTGTGTCCTCACTTTAATATGGCTATAGTTATTTCATCGGATTTCATCTAATGTCTTACGGTACTGCAACTAAAACATATTTCTTTTATTCAGCAAATGACCCACAAGAAGAAGTCGCTGCAAGAGATTATGCTTTTGCCAATATGTTTTTCTTTTAACAGTTATTTCCTTATTTATTGTTACACTCAAGTTTTGGCAGAGATTTGGCAGTTTTCGAGTCGGTTGACTGTCACGGTAGTTCATGCTATTGATAGTCCGGTAGCCAAATCGCAAAAAGGGGTCTAAATAAGGTTTTCGTAGCACCCCCAGCGTAGATTTAGTTTGACCACTGTTTATGAACCAGTATCATCTGCTGGTCAGTTCTAGACCTGATGTAGGCATCTACGGTGGTGCCTAAGTTCACAGCATGCATTTCTTCGTCGCTGTCTGAACAAGACAAAATTAACTCTAAGATGGGGGTAGGGGTATTTATGAACGTATATCTTTTTTATTCTTTCACCAAACTTTCTGTAACTTCCCATACCTGACCTCTGAATAATGTTCTATTAGATAACCTAATCCAAGTTACGCCTTTTACGTTTTTTACGTCAAGATGACGTCATAACTTGCAGGGTACATTTTTCCTCGATTTTTTTTAGAAATGAGACTCATTTTTTTGTTTTGCAGTTGCAGAAACTCCTTTTGCATTCTGTCTGATTTGTATTTGTGAAAAATAATCCTCTTTTCGTTAATTCTAGACCTGGTGTAACCATCTAATATGCACTTCATGGATGCATTATAACCATGTTTAAGGGCACCACAGCAGGAGAAATATGAAGCCAAAATAGGGGTAGGGGTGATTACGTTCTAATATTTTATTTCTCCCCGATCCTAACGCAATGAAATTTAACACATATTTAGTCTGTGTACGGATCATTCAGATAAAGCAATTCGATTCCGATTATCTTCAATGTTGGTGTCACTATGTCGTTATTATCACCATGGAAGTATTTTTTTCTGGGCCTTTTGTTGTAATTTTCCAACGGTGTATTATTACCCTGTTAGCTTTTGCGTGATGTGTGCATTCAAGACCACGAATGCATGACTTACTTGGAACGGGGTGTTGACGTCTACGGAAATGAGTAAGGTCGCATGATGCCTTCTCTTAATGCTCTCGAAGTAACACAAAAACAAACGAGGAATGGGGGTAGGGGTGATTATGCTTCGATATCTTCTTCACAGTTGGGTCTAGAGAGCTCAAGCTTTTAACACTTTGTGGTTGGATACTAGTTGAGCAAAACGAGAAATCAAACTTCCAATACTTCTGTAATGTCTGTTTTGAACTCTCGTGTATATTCTTTATAGCATAGTCAGTGTTACAGGGCTATATATCGTCGCTCTGAAATATTTGTATCTAATACCGCCCAAGTCAGTGTTAGGGGCCACGTGGTCATGTCATTCAATATATCCACATGAACAGTCACAATAAAAGCGGGGTTGAGATACAAATCATCACATGGATCACTTTTGGTTCTTGTGATATTTTTTAGAAATATGCAGTCAGTATATTTGTCGGTGGGGTAATATGACTTCTTGTCAGTACGCCGGCTTCGTTTCTCACTGCCCGTTTAATGTTACGTTTAATTATGGTATGTGTTTAATATGTTTCACACATGTTAAACTCGACTTAGGTTAAGGATTATCAACTAGCTGCTAGTGGTTAACTCTTATCCAAGAACGACTTTACATGAAGTTGCCGCTTGCATGTATTAATCTAGCTTGTGGTCAATTATTAACCAAGAACAGGTCTATATAAAGTTGCCGCTTGCATTTGTTAACTCCATCAGTGCCATGTCGAAATTATAGACATACAGAAAGAAGATGAATTCGACTTTTCTAATCTCATCAATGTTTCGATATCTAATTAGAGAAAACCAGTTAACTTGCTAGATGAAATGAATAAATGTTACATGAAATGGAAGGAATGGATTCAGGCCAGAAACTATTGAGAGAAGACGAAAGGCAGAACCCATCAAACTATTTTCAAATATGATGCATGAAGTGAGACAAAATGCATTGAAGCAACAGAAACCCGTGCCCACCCAACGTGTATAATCCAAAGACCTAATTCGTATAACATCCACATCAAAGAAAAATGTGGATGGTCGAAATTGAAAATGTGTACCTCAGTTCATATAAATTAATTCGATGAATATATCTCATTCGAAAATGGATACTTGTCAGTTTCTTTGGTTTCATTTTTGAAGCTAGATATACATTATGGGAACGTTCTATTACACTGTGATGCTTAATTGATATTGACAAACAAAAACAAACATTCCAATGCCTTCCTTTTGTAAAAAAAAAGGTAATTGAAAAAACCCCCGAAAAGATCCATTATATATGAATTTGTCAATACAATAGTTATATTGAGACAGCTCACCAATCTCCAATGTACGAGTTGTCACAGCGAAACAGCTCACCAATTACCAGTATACGAGTTGTCAGAGCATTTCCATCATAGCTCTCTAGATTTGTATCTAATACCGCTTATGCCGGTGCTAGGGGCCGTGTGGTCATATCATCCAAGTTGCCACATGAACAAGTACAATAAAAGCGTGCCTGAGATACAACACATATCACGAATCGTTAGATTCTTGGTATGTGCTTTAGAATAGGTTAACCAGAAGACTATTCTGTGAAGTCATGTGACGCAGCCAGTATGTCGGCACCTCTTCCCACTTCCCTTATATGTGTTGTAATTTTTTCCTGTATATGGCGAGATTCTGCTGGTGGACGTTTCGTCCCCGAGGCCCGCCCCCTGTACAGACCTTTTGGTCTTTGATATATGTTGGCACTTGTGGGAAGTTGATGCTGGGTCGACATCGGGCCTTACAGACTAGTCTTTTGTGTTAAATGCCGTCATTTACATCTGACGACGAAACAGCTCACCAATCTCCAATGTACGGGTTGTCACAGCGAAACAGCTCACCAATTACCAGTATACGAGTTGTCAGAGCATTTCCATCATAGCTCTCTAGATTTGTATCTAATACCGCTTATGCCGGTGGTAGGGGCCGTGTGGTCATATCATCCAAGTTGCCACATGAACAGGTACAATAAAAGCGTACCTGAGATACAACACATATCACGAATTGTTAGATTCTTGGTATGTGCTTTAGAATAGGTTAACCAGAGGACTATTCTGTGAAGTCATGTGACGCAGTCAGTATGTCGGCACCTCTTCCCACTTCCCTTATATGTGTTGTAACTAGCAAGTGTCAGATCCGATATCAAGATTCAATAATCAGCCGCAGTCCATAACGAAATTCCGCTTCAATAATCGCAAGACCTATTTCGTATGACAGTTAGCCTCAATTCCAATGTGTATAAAATAAATACAAGAAAAACAGTTTTCGATGATGTCAGCAAGACATAATGATGTTCTATACATAAAGTTCGAAATCACTGATCATTATTCTTTATCCAAATGAATTCTAAGTCGTGTCCAGAGTATGTCACGCTCTGAATGCGTTGTTCATTTGAACACTATGTGAAAACACATGATACCCAAACAAGCCCCAATCTTAATAAATTAATATCCTATCAATTCTCTCCAATCGTATACATGTCGCTATTTAGAATTGAAGTATTACAATTGAATTTGGTGTTCTGAGTGTATGAATATTTAATAGCATTATGACATCATGGTCGCATCTGGACTAGTCCACTTGCAGTTGGGGAGGGGAGATAGGGTCACAGTGTCCGTTTACCATAACGTTTACACCAAAGACCAGTTTATATATCTACCACGTATTATGGTGCCACAATGTCGGGACCGCGGAAACATGAGAAGACACCCCGCCAGCGCGGCGTCTAAGTCGACTGAGCCAACCAAAATTTCTCTGTCATTAATGTTCCCTTCAAAGCACCATGAAGTGTTCTCAGGATTGGTTGTCACTCGAGTTACTGCAAGCCTGTTAGATCCTTCAAGCGACATATCCAAATGGGGGAGCAGACAGGATTTAATTTTAATCAGATTGAACAAGCTTAGACGTTATAGCCAAAAACAAAAATTAGCTAAAATCTAGTTGCATTGTAAGGCTGTGTTATCTTGCCGTCAGGTATTTGCGCATCCCTCTTCTGTCCATTTTTGCAAATATCAGGCCAGTCTCGGCAAAGTGAGATGTATATATGTGATTAATTGGAGCGATATACAAGAGGTGGCACAAACTGACATCTGGCGGCTAAAAAGCAACCATATGATTTAACCACAAGCTTTTCTCGGCACCTCACATTCAGACCTCAGACCCGAGAATACGATGGACTTAGCCTTAGTATCTCAGCCGCGCTGTTATTGCAGCTGTTCATGTGAAGAATATGAAGTATCCACACGGCCCCTAGCACCGGCTTAAGCGGATTTAGATACACTAGGTCGGGCGTTGTGATGACAGATCAGCTCAAACAAATAACTCGTTTGTTGTTAATGGATGAGCATCGAGGACGCCTGATGGCGTAAATATCTCAGCATGGGGTGAACATGGTGAATGCAAGAATACCATGAAAAACTAACCTGTAATGCCCGACGTCGTACGGCTTAAATTTCCCGCCCAAATAATAAACCTACATATATTTGTCGAATGACATGTACAGGGGGCGGGCCTCGGAGAGTAACAGTCCAGCAGCAGATACCTACCATATACAGGTAATGCATTAGAGCGACATACAGATAGGTGGGGAAAATTGACGACGTCTGGCAACTAAAAGGCCACCATATGACTCGGCTTCCCTCGGCACCTCACATTCAGACCCAAGAATGAGGTGGATTCGCGAACGTAACCTAAGTATCTCGGCCGCGCTTTTATTGTTATTGCACCTGTTCATGTGGAGATTATATCAGACCATATCAGACCATCCCAACGCGGTCGCCATTTCGATTCTACCCATATTTCATTGCAAACAAGATTGAGCAAACAGACCATCTCCAGTAATAAAGTCGTTTCTTATTCATTACAATTAATGTTTCCTCCCAATACCTTACTGTGATTGTCTTAAAGTTACTTATACCGATGCAAAATTCATTATAATCCAAGTTTTCACAATATAACCTTGAGTGGACAAGAGACATGAGGAATTCCAACTAACCCCGATTTTTGTGGGACACACTCAACCAGATTTTGTTTTCTGTCTTATTTCAGGCCAGATTATTAGTTTGTCACCCGCAAAATTATATTAATTTACTTCTGTACAACACTTGGTTCAAATGAAACCCTTTGAAACACTATCCAAATATAAGCGGAACATTTTATAGAAATAACGAAAGAATAAAAACAGAACAAGGCGCGATACTCAGACACAAATAAAGGAAAAATACAATTTCTAGATTCATGACGTCATAGCGACGACACTGAAGCAGTTACCGGAAGTCTGATTACTCTATCTTTCAGGTCGATATCCAGAAGCAATGCGTGGAGCATTTCAGTATGATAAACCGCGAACTAAAGAAAATATGGCAGGGTAATCTCCCCTACCCCCATTTGGATTAAATGGTGTCATGACCGGATAACATCTACATGAATCCATGCGGTGGTCAAACGGGACTTAGTAGAAAGACGTATCTGGTCTAGAATTAAACGGTAGACATATATCTTTCAAGATTATATGTCAAATATCATCAAGAATGGATTACTGCGAAAGAAACAGAGAAAATCGGAGAAAATATTTCCCAAAATTCATGAGACAAAGGCTTCTCGAGCTTATGACGTCACTATGACGTGGCTATATTAGCTAGAGGAATTTGAACTGTTTTATCTGAAATTACAAGCGTCTAGTCCGTCATTCATAATCCAGCCGTCGTCCATTAGAGAATATCCGCGTCCATAATCCAAAGACCTATTCCATTTCCATATAACAGTATTAGCACCAAATTCAAAAAGACAAAAGTATACATAAACATAGGCTTGTTTCCTGCAAGAGAAGCGGTCAACAGTTTTCAATGATGCCGGCAAGACATCATGATGTTCCAAAATATCAAATCCGTATCGCTGATCAGTATTCTTAATCCATAATATTCGTTACAAGTCGTCATCTAAAAATGATGTACCTCAGTCACGCTTTGATTGTGACTGTTCATGCCCTTAATTACCATGAGGATCTTGAAGTACATGGGCTCATACGGCCCCTAGCCCAGGTTAAGCGGAATTAGACACATGTTACGTTACGAAACGTAGCGCCATAGATCTTGCACGCTACGTTCGTATTTGCTATCAGCATGCGATATGTATCGCCAAATTTGAGAAACTTTGAGTGGAGGCGCTTGGTGGAATAGCCCTGTTTTATAAGTTTCTGCAACAATGTTTTGTGACGTTGATTAAAATCATCACATTTAACACAGGATCTAGCAAATGCTACTAAGCGAGATATATATACGCCATATGCAGGTCCAACTGGAATATTACTATCCAGAAAGGGATAGTTTACGATGTCGAAATTGTAATCATCTCTTTTGTCATAAAGTCGACGAGAGAGAATGCCCGCTTCATTTTTATAGAGGTACAGATCTAAATAAGATGTGTCTGTAGGGCTATCTGTAGTTTCCTTCAAATCCAGTGAAGGTGGATATATATCCTTCACTGCTTCATTTATATAGCGATTATCCACAGCGAGAAGATCGTCTATATAGCGTTTGGTGAATGAGAAGGAACGGGCTTTGAGTGGATCGGTTTTTGAAAGCGCCAGCATATAGTCATATTCATAAGAGAACAGATACAGGTCAGCCAACAGGGTGCACAATTAGTACCCATTGGAATACCTATATGCTGCTGATATATTGTGTTGCCAAATTTCACATAGATATTTTTAATGAGAAATTCAAGCAGCTCTATAAACAAAGAAACATCCCATGAATGATATCTCTTGTATGTAGTAGAGCTAAAGAATGCTTTATGACTTCTAACAGTAATATATCTACGATCGGTTTTCTTGAACACAGATACTATTAATGAACTTAGACGGTCAATAAGGTCCTGATGAGGGATTGTAGTATAGAGAGTCGAGAAATCCCATGTGGATACATGTCTGTACGGTATGTGACCTTTAGCATCAAGTTCTTCCGTAAGACATTTTGAGTTTTCAATATCCACATACATTCAACGCCAGAGTTCTTAGAAATAGTGGCGCAATACCTTTCCCAAAATGCTTTACCTCCTGAAGGGCCCTCGTCAATAGGGTTGAAAGAAGCTTGGTGGTGCAGCTTCTAGAACCAGCTATGAATCTAGCTTTGTATGGTGATTTATGCATTTTGGGAGTCCAGTATACTTTTGGTATGTCGCTATGATTGGTTGGAAGACAAATACCTCTTTCCCTGAGAAACTTTTTGTGATTGTTAAATAAATCTTCCAGAGTCATTATTCGGAGGTAAATTTGTGTAAGTTTCAGATCGCGAAGCGCAGGGGTAATAAAAATATGAGGGCTGAATTATCTCTACCCCCATTCCGGTTTTAAATTTTTCAAAACCAGTCACCATCAAACAATTGCATGTAGCAACCTTAGGCACCACCATAGATATCTACATCAGGTATTTAACTGACCGGGAGATGTTGATCTTCATGAAAAAGAAGTCAAACAAAATCTACGCGGGGGGTGCTACGGAATGACATGTTCTCGCGAGTGGCTACCGGACTATGACTAGTAGTAACTAGTAATCAAATGACATTTTGTAATGGGTGCTTCAACATGTTTTGTTGATCAAATTGCAAATACAGTAGCATTGAGTTGTACCGAACGTGTTCCTGTGTGACAAGCCTTTGATATTCAATCTTGAATTGCGAGTATAAAAAATAGGATAGAGAGAGAGAATTAAGGTTTAACGTCGCGCTCAGGTTTAAAAAAAACAATAACACATTTTTGAAATTTAATCTGAATTTTACTTATATCAAAAATGGAAATTTTTATATAAATAGTTCTTTTGATCAAATAAACTGTTGATATCAAGAAATGATTTTTACTTCCTGTTTGCTTGACCATTGATCTGTACTTGGCCCAGACAGCAGTCAGACAGACTATTGTACTCGAAATAATTTTTATATCAAACTATAAAAATAAATCAGCTGTATTATATTTGATATAAAAAAAATCGAATGTACATGATACATATTGATTATACATGCCTCATACAGTGAGCAATAATGCATGTAATATGTGAACACAACATACAATATGCAATGATGAATGTCATAAAAAACAGTGAGCAATGGTCATATGGAAACATACAGCGAGCAATGGTGCTTGTCACATGTGAACAAAGCATGTGTGAGCAGTGATGCATGCCATATTTGAACAGAAAATACAGTGAGCGAGGGATGAATGTTTAATATGTGCACAGAACATACAGTGAGCAAAACAATTGAACATAGATGATCAATATTGAATATATATGCTCCATACAGTCAGCAATGGTGCATATCATATGTGAACAGAACATAGTGAGAAATGGTGCATATCATATGTGAACAGAACATACAGTGAGAAATGGTGCATATCATATGTGAACAGAACATACAGTGAGAAATGGTGCATATCATATGTGAACAGAACACAGTGAGAAATGGTGCATATCATATGTGAACAGAACATACAGTGATAAATGGTGCACATCATATGTGAACAGAACATACAGTGAGAAATGGTGCATATCATATGTGAACAGCACATGCAGTGAGAAATGGTGCATATCATGTGAACAGAACATAGAGTGAGAAATGGTGCATATCATACGTGAACAGAACATAGAGTGAGAAATGCTGCATTACAAGCGTCTAGTCCGTCATTCATAATCCAGCCGTCGTCCATTAGAGAATATCCGCAATCATAATCCAAAGACCTATTCCATATTCCATATAACAGTATTAGCACCAAATTCAAAAAGACAATCATAATATACATAAACATAGGCTTGTTTCCTGCAAGAAACAGTTTTCAATGATGCCGGCAAGACAACATGATGTTCCAAAAATATCAAATCCGTATCGCTGATCAGTATTCTTAATCCATAATATTCGTTGTAAAGTCGTCATCTAAAGAATGATGTATCTCAGCCACGCTTTGATTGTGACTCTTCATATGAGTACCATGAGGATCTTGAAGTACATGGGTTCATACGGCCCCTAGCCCCGGGTTAAGCGGAATTAGATACAAGTTACGAAACGTAGCGCCATAGATCTTGCACGCTACGTTCGTATTTTGCTATCAGCATGCGATATGTATCGCCAAATTTTGAGAAACTTTGAGTGGAGGCGCTTGGTGGAATAGCCCTGTTTTATAAGTTTCTGCAACAATGTTTTGTGACGTTGAGTAAAATCATCACATTTAACACAGGATCTAGCAAATGCTACTAAGCGAGATATGTATACGCCATATGCAGGTCCCACTGGAATATTACTGTCCAGAAACGGATAGTTTACGATGTCGAAATTGTAATCATCTCTTTTGTCATACAGTCGACGAGAGAGAAGGCCCGCTTCATTTTTATAGAGATTTTGGTCTAAATATGATGTGCCTGTATGGTTATCTGTAGTTTCCTTCAAATCCAGTGAAGGTGGATATATATCCATCACTGCGTCATTTATACAGCGATTATCCACAGCGAGAAGATCGTCTATATAGCGTTTGGAGAATGGGAAGGAACGGGCTTTGAATGGATCGATTTTTGAAAGCGCCTGCATTTAGTCATATTCATAAGAGAACAGATACAGCTCAGCCAACAGGGGTGCACAATTAGTACCCATTGGAATACCTATATGCTGCTGATATATTGTGTTGCCAAATTTCACATAGATATTTTTAACCCTACCTGGCCTGGGGGGGGCCATTATGGCCCCCCCTACCAAACTTTCTGCACTATCTCCGGAACGGCAAAAAATGGAGAGCTGAAACTCCGTGACTTTATCATTTGTCTTATTGGGGTCATTTTGAGCCTATTTTCTTAACCCCCCGAGCAGAGGATCATGGGTAAATTCAAGATGGCGGCCACGTGGTGTACCAGAAAAGTGATTTTTTGTCATATTTCTTAAAAATTTCTGCTTTTCCGCAATGAAAAGTGGGCAAAAACTATTTTATTTCATATCACATTAATATTTGCTAAATTTTCATGCAGTTTTTGTGGAGAAATTGCAAAAATAAAAAATTCGGAAAATCTGACCAAAAAATCGACCAAAAAATGCGGTTTTTCAAAATGGCGTCACTGTGACGTCATCAAAGCGGCCATCTTGGATTTTTTTACATTTTCTGGTAGAGCTTGACCCAAGGGTATAGTGTAATAAGTTTCAGCCCCCTAGCTCAAGGGGTAAGAAAAATAATTAGGGGGGGCCATTTCGGCCCCCCCCAGGCCTGGACAGGTCCCAAAAAGCCCAGGCCAGATAGGGTTAATGAGAAATTCAAGCAACTCTATAAACAAAGAAACATCCCATGAATGATATCTCTTGTATGCAGTCGAGCTAAAGAATGCTTTATGGCTTCCGACATTAATATATCTACGATCAGTTTTCTTGAACACAGATACTATTAATGAACTTATAGGGTCAATAAGGTCCTGATGAGGGATTGTAGTATAGAGAGTCGATATGTCATATGTGAACAGAACATACAGTGAGAAATGGTGCATATCATATGTGAACAGAACATACAGTGAGAAATGGTGCATATCATACGTGAACAGAACATACAGTGAGAAATACAAATGAATATACATTCTCAATATTGAATATACATGCCCAATACCGTCAGCAATGATGCATGTAGTATACGGAGAGAACACAATGAGCGTGCATGTCGTATGTGGACAGAACACACAGTGAGCAATGCTGCATGTCATGTGCGAACAGAACATACAGTGAGAAATGGTGCATGTCATACGTGAACAGAACATACAGTGAGAAATACAAATGAATATGCATTCTCAATATTGAATGTACATGCCCAATACCGTCAGCAATGATGCATGTAGTATACGGAGAGAACACAATGAGCGTGCATGTCGTATGTGGACAGAACACACAGTGAGCAATGCTGCATGTCATGTGCGAACAGAACATACAGTGAGAAATGGTGCATGTCATACGTGAACAGAACATACAGTGAGAAAT
>JAVTVY010009062.1:0-49667 GCA_036873755.1 Hanleya hanleyi
ATGGACAACAAATGTTAATGGATGAATGGACAGAACGCAACATCGCATTACATGACCTCGTCTTCGACAGGCATATGAAAATGTGATTTCCTGATTTTGGGGTCATAGTTACCTTGACCTAAATTTTGGTACACAACACTTCGTCTTCCGTCAATGTATCAATGGACACAAAAAAATCATGATTTTGTATGAATTTCAGGATTTTGGTGGTCACAGTGACCTTGACGTTCAGCCTTGACCTACAATTTGGAATGTGACACATCATGTCCCCCTAATGAATCTACGGACACAAAACAAAGTAATTTTCAAAGATTTTCTGATTTTAGAGTCACAGTGACAGTGACAAACCATCTCCCCGTAATTTCTCAATGGACACTCAAATCATGATTTTTAACAATTTAACGATTTTGGGGTCACAGTGACCGTGATCTACATTTTGGTATGCGACACATCACGTCCCCATAATGTATCTACTGACACAAAAAAAATGTTATTTATAATAATTTCCTGATTTTGGGGTCACAGTGACCTTTGACCTTTCACCTTGATTCTGGTGTCACAGTCATCTTGACTTTTGACCTGGATCTAAATTTTCGTACATGACAAAACGGCTACCCGTAATTTCTCAATGTACTAAAAAAATCATGATTTTTAACAATTTCATGATTTTGGGGTCACACTGACCTTGACCTTTGACCTTGACCTACATTTTGATATGTGACACATTGTGTCCCCATAATGTATCTACTCACACAAAGAAATGTTATTTTCAATAATTTCCTGATTTTTGGGTCAGTGACCTTTGACCTTCAACCTTGACCTATATTTTGGTATGCGACACCTCATTTCCGCCTTTTGAATCCACTCATAAAAAATTAGAAATTTTTAATGATTTCCTGATTTTTCCGTCACACTGACCTTTGACCTCTGACCTCGACCTACATTTTGTATGCAACACATCGTTCTCCCCTAGGGCATCCACTCACCAAAAATTAGAACTGTAGATAGAAAACTGTCAATGACAAATGATTTCCTGATTTTAGGCAACAGTGACCTTTGACCTCTGACCTCGACCTCAATTTTGGTACGCGACACATCGTCTCTACCTAGCGTATCCACTCACAAAAAATTGCAACTGTGGATAGAAAACTTTCACAGATATAGGCCGGACACGAACACTTCAGTGATTTCCTGTTTTTTAGGCCAGTGACCTTTGACCTCTGACCTTGACCTTCATTTTGGTATGCGACACATCGTCTCCCCGTAGGGTATCCACTCACCAAAAATTAGAACTGTAGATGGAAAACTGTCCCAGATATAGACCGGACACGGGGGACGGACGGACGGACGCACGGACACACGGACAGACGGATGGAAACCGCCATCACATAATACGTCCGCCTTTTGGCGGGCGCTTTTGGCGGGCGTATAAAAATTGGTTCAATCTGTTTCAGATGTAAATGTATTCTGGAATATTTCTGACGAAAGACAGATCAATAGATGATGATGACGAAACAGCCAAATGTACAACCGTGTTTTTATCTAATATTTAATACCTCCTGGGTAGACAGAAAACCTATTAGTTTATTCCATCGTTTTATTTTTTTAACTTTTAATCTCAACCCACTATTCCGATCTCCGCTTCAGTTGCTATCAAATTACCGCCTATATGATCTCGGCTATCTTACGTAAACGTCTCTTCCGACATTCAACTTTTGTGTCAATAATCAAATCAGAAGTACCGTAATATCTTCACTAATAGTGTAAAAAAACTCAATCAAAAATTCTAATTTTCAAGAATTTTCAATATAAAAATTATGCACTTTTACAAACTTTTAAGGACCCATGCGAACCATGAAACAATGACACCGTGCACAATGACGCCGTTCCACGCTTTTTACGGCTATGAAGATTCCGATGCAGCCATATGTCATGGTTAATCCTGCACGTCACAGCTTTCCTTTCATGATAATTCTCTGAATAATATCCTCGTTTCTATTTTATCCAGGGGTGATTGAAGAGAATAAGTCTGTACTACTGCTTGCTCCTGAAAAGTTAAATACAAGAGCGCAAACTTCTTTTGGTATATGCATCACCGCGAATTCCACGGCCGTAATATATTC
The DNA here is from genome assembly GCA_036873755.1 of Hanleya hanleyi. NCBI lineage: Eukaryota > Metazoa > Mollusca > Polyplacophora > Lepidopleurida > Hanleyidae > Hanleya > Hanleya hanleyi. The sequence goes on from JAVTVY010009062.1 coordinate 2,124, forward strand.
TGAATCGCCGCGTTCGTTGGAAATGATACGTTTCTAAATTATTTTTGTCTGAACAGTACAAAATATGTTCTCAGTATCATAGCTGGGAATCTCAACATTCGTGTCTTCGGAAAAAAAAATCCGAAGTCGGACCCAAACAGGCGCGTTTCTGGTTTTAGGGTGAGGCGCACATGGCATACAGTCGCCAAAATTAATGCAACTTGGGGTTGGGGTTAATCGTAAATCTCTACCCCGCGACTAAGAAAATCCGTGGTTCAAATGTCCGGTCAAACTTCAGCATTATCTTTTTTTAAGATCGAATGAAACGTAACTTCCAGTTCTTCATTTTGATATTTTCAGTATAATATCGAATGCATGCTCTCTTCAATCGGCAATGTTTAATATCGCACGTCCCCGTAAACCGGCAATATTCCCAATTTAATGACCATGAGAAATCGCGGTTTAAACATTGGATACATTTCGTTTGAGACATAATAAAAATCAACTTAGTTGTTACAATTGGTTATGTTCAAAATGCTCAAAAAGTTTGCAAGGTTTATCAAATACTAATTCTAAGGAAACTCGTTGATCTGGAAGTTTTCCATCGCACAACTACATAATATTATCAATCTCGCGACCACGATAAATGGGAATAGTTAGGACCGCGGTTTTTCGCGAATGGGCCGTTTTCGATTACTTAGGGAACAGTGTCACGTGACTTGGCGAAAAATGCCCGTTTTCGAATTTACTTAGGGTCGCGAATACTTAGGGAACTTACCGTATGTGCAAAGATATTAGGCCAAAACAAGGGAATCATTTGTTTCTAGTCTCTGCTGGTGTCAACCTTCTTTTTTTTTCACAAAATTCCAAACATTTAATGATACTAAAATTCTGTACATTCAAGGAATATTGTGAGGGATGCAAATGAAATCACCTGGTCATCTGTAAACACCCCGTATTAGGGGACACAAATTTTATCCTTTGTTTCACAGTGGATTTTTTTTTTTTTTCAAGGTTGGAGGCAAAAATAAAAATAAAACTCTATATTTGAAGTTCCCACCTTTCTTCCTGCGGATAGATGAGTTTCTGCTCATCTGGCCCTGTCCATAATGTCAAAATATGATTGCCTCCGATCTTGAAAAAAAATAAAAAATTCACCCGTGGAACAACATGAGCAGTGTGACTATGAAGAAGGGTAGGACCTATGAAGAAGGGTAGGCATTAGGACTCCGACGCGAACTGAACTCTTGGAAATCCCCACCCCCAGTTGAAATCCTGCCTATATTAAGATGGGCACTGCCCAAGTCAAAATCACCAGAAATTTTCATCAAAAGTAGGTCAGCTAAGAACTTGCAGGTAACAGTCCCCTAATGCAGCTTCATGCCAAAAATCAGGGTTCTAATGTCAACGGTCCTCTTTATTTTGCCGACGAAAGGATTCGGATGGACTGACTCATTACCGGACAATTTGCCAATGAGAGCCTACTTCGTAGGAAAAAAATAAAATTGGTTGATCTTATTCGAGAAGAAAAATCCTGCTGCAAACAAATCCTGAAGAAATTGACTCCTTTCTTCTAGGAAAGTGCCTGAGTAATGCTACAAGAACATGGTTAAACAGGAAGTGGTCTAGAGATTGTTCTCAAGTGATATATAGACTCTCACATACAAGAACTGAAATGGAATCTGGATTCTGATTGGTGCTCGAGGAATTAACCGAACAAGGAAGTTGATCTTTACGTCATCTTAATGACACTTGTACAATTAATGTTGTAAATTAGATTTCTCAAAAGTCTTGGAATCCTTCTACATAGATGACCACTCAAGGAATTTATGAAACAAAAGTTAGATGTCATTCAGTCCTCGATTCAAAAAAGAACTTTTTTATCGATCGTACAAACCAACGCAATTTTATATTTAAGCTTCTAGAGACTGAAATCAGTCACAAAACATTTCTTGCAAGAGCGGAATTCCAAGAGAAGCTTGGCAGTACTCCAATTTCGCTGTCGCTGAAAATCAATGGCTAAGATCAATCAAAGTGTATTTATTGACTCGCGGCAACCAGGAAGTTGCTAATCCTAGTAATGTCGAGTTGATTTAGGATGGGTGTTTTTACGAGTTTTCTCCGAATTTGCTGGGAGCATTCCGACGAACGCCACATGCTCTGTTGTCTTTCCATTCACAGACAAACTATATGACCGGTGTCTGGAAGAATACATTTCATCACAACCGATTGACAAAATATTCAACAGACACGAAAAACATTGGTAACCACTTGAGTAAATATGTTATGTCTTGAAGAAAACCGAGATTTCAGGAGTCACTGTTTCCATGCGAGCGAATCAATGTCAGTATGTGCCAATATAACAGTTAATGTGGAAATTAGACCTCGCCAAACAAAACTTGCCCTGTAAACATGCCGGCTAGGGTCAATGTCCGCAATAATATTTTTCCATCAAAATCATTTTTCCAACTAACATGGAACAGGTTCATAGAAGCTAAATTATCATTTATTTTTCTTATACTTTTCTGAAATATCACCCATTTCTGACAGACAAAACCTTAGAAAGCTGAAAACCACTCAAGTTCCCCGACGTTGAAGCAATTAATTGGCTTTGAACCATAACGTTTAGTACCCGACATTGAGAGCAATCGCAAATGAGATCCAGTGACAAGGTACCCACAAGAACTGAATTTGTCCTAATCCGATTAAGTTTTCATAAGTTATTGTCCGGAAATGATATTTTAACTTGGCCCACGTACAGGTGGCTTCACGGTGTAGGTGGATCGCATGAAAAACATTCCCAAGCAAGAACAGGTTTTCAAAAATTATTTTTTTAATTTTAATTTTGCCCCCAGGTGGCACCCCCTATAAGTGGATCGGCATGAAAAACAATCCTGAGCGAGATCTTGAGGCGAGGTACCCAAATACCAAATTTGAAATGATTCTGTTCAGTTTTTCACAAGTTATTGTCTGGAAACAAAATTTTAACTTGGCCCCTGGTGGCCCCACTTATACGCGAATCGGTGTGAAAAACAATCCCAAGTGAGATCTTGAGGTGAGGTACCCATATACCAAATTTGAAAAGAATACATGGATTTTCATATATGGAACTTTTATCCCCACTCAGAAAGTAATCCAAGAAAAAACAAACTTTTAATTCGACTTTCAACTGAGAGAAAACAGCATTTGTATGAAAATATTTGAGGGCCAATTTTTGAGTGTGGCATGCAATAAATTATCTTTTATATAGCCTAACCACCAATCGAGAGACTTTTAAAGGTGAAATGCAAAAGTTGCAATTTTCCAATTTTCTGCCATATTTTGATTGAGATAAAAGATGAATTACAATAGTGGTACAGTGAAGAACAAGCGCTGAATGAGCGCAAAGACCTCCGTTGAGGCAACAGGGTCAGTAGGGGAATAGTACATCACTGAATAACATAGGGCCGGATGCCAAGCTCAATTTTGCATTTGTTGACGTGAACTTCACCAATGGTAATTAACGTGAGATTGACGGTTCCCCACTAGCATGTCCAGCTAGGGATGTGGAAGTCACATTCCCCGCAAATAACATTTCTTTGATTTCACGTGCTTGAAATATTGGGGTATGGAATAGAGTATATTGATGGAAAACCTGGAATACTGCTTGAGACATTAGGCCCCTTCCCACCCACACCTCCCCATGAGAGGACACCCCCACCCAAATCAACATGTTAGCGGCAGAAATGAGACCCTGTGTGCCTAGTTTTACCAACTTGCTTGTGATTTTATGCTATAGGCCCTACACATCAACACTTCATATTTTGTACGTGTACAGTATAGCATCCTCATTGACAGAATCCTCTACAAAACACATCTGATTTTACCGACACTTCGTTCTGATCTGTCTCGGCATCATGTGCGTATCCTTGGTCCGCTACTCTTTGTTATTTATGTAAACGACTTATCTTCCTGTTTTTCGTCTGCCCAAGTAAACATGTATGCCGACGACACTACTTTTTATTATGCAAACGATGACTTCAGCAATATCAAATCAGTTTTACAATCTGAATTATTCAAAATATATGAATGGCTGAAGGCGAACAAACTATCACTACACACAGGGAAAACTAATTGTATGATTGTCTGTAGCAGTGCTAAGAGACTCAGGATGCCAAACCAAGATCTTAGTTTAATTGTTAACAATGAAAGCATCTCCCAAGTTGAAAACCTGGAATATCTTGGTATTGTTCTCGACCAAAACCTCAAATTTAAGGACCATTTTGACAAAATGGTGAAAAAATTAAACAGATCGATTGGCGTCCTGAAAAGAGTATCTCCTTACATTGATATCAACACGCGCAAAATCTTATTTCAATCCTTGTCACTCCCTCACTTTGACTATTGTTCAAATGTGTGGGGGAATTCTCCGAAAACTTATGTTACTAGACTCCAACGAATCCAAAATCGAGGTATGCGTATTGTGTTAAATAGTCATCCTCGCAGTCATTCCAAGGACTTGCTATCTGAGCTTAGTTTTATGAGTGTCTATCAAAGATTAATTTTTAATAAGTGTAATTTGATGTGGAAAATTATCCATGATCGTGCTCCCAAGCATCTAGTAGATCAGTTTTCTCTTGTGTCGTCAAAATCAACATACGGCACAAGATCTAGTACAAAACTTGACGTTTACGCAGATGTGTGTCACCATAATTCTTTTAAATATAATGGTACAAGGGCATGGAATGACCTGCCACTCGACATCCAAAATTCAGGAACATTCCAATGCTTCAAACGCAAATGTAGTAGATATGTTTTATCCAGCGTCCCTTTGTTTATGTAGTGCTTTATACGTGTATTGTTGCGACTACAGCCATATGTTTTAAGTGCGGTATTATTGTCTCATGATGTGGTGTGTCTTCTTAATATGTATCATTTTATGTCTTATTCTTGTTATATTCGTATTTATATTAATATGTTATTTTAATCCATTTTATTTGTTGACGGCTCCATTGTAAAACAGTCCTATTGTGACTGACCATGGATTCCAATAAAAACCTAAACCTAAACCAATGAGCTCGAAATAATTTTGTATACTGGTGTTACAGGTCACCTTCACCATAATGTATCAATTACCATGGACTTGTACATGTATCACATTCATATTGAATGGTGATGGCTGATGAGAATATTGCCAATATGGAACAAATGGCTGGATTCCAGCGAATAAAAAGTTCATGTTAATCATAAACAACATACAATTAATAATACTATCAAATAATTATGTATATTCCTTGTCGACATCAATATAATACAGACAATATTATGACTGAATCAGGGTAACAGATATCCAAGGGTATATATGTCTACACTAAACTGAAGGAGATCCATGATGCGTATTATATTATGTTGTAAAACTTCACTTGCTAATCTTGATTATATTGCTTATTGTGAAAATAAATGAAGTTATGAAAATAAATTTAGTATGATTGCCCAGTATCCTCAAATTAGAAATATCTTCAGCAGCTAAAGTTAAGCCAATCATAACAATATATAACACCATGGTACTCAGCACCATGGTACTCAGGAAATGAAGTCTTTGTTTCTAGAAGCTAAATCATTTCTGACACATTCAAGTCCTCACCTGGTCAAGGGAGATAATTTTGTAAAAAAAAAAAAAACAACTATAGATCCACACTGGCGCAGACCAGAAAGTTTTATGACCTTTGATGATATTTGTGGAGCATGCTGCAGGACTTCAACTTTCATGAATCTGATATTATCCACACAACCCATTCTACATGATATTTTTGCCATAGCACCGATAAACTAGATCCCTTCATTTATGTGGTCTAGATCCAGGAGCTATTGGGGGCTGCAGGTTTTGTAAAAGTTAGATCCAATTATTCTGAGAGAAGGAATGAAGTCCGGCATGGTTGTTTTGAGGTAAAACTGGGCATCCTTGAAAATGTCTGACCGATTGACACATGTATCACTCTGCCGATGAATTTTGAATAAAAACAAAGAAAATAGCACATGTTGTTTGCGTTGAATTTTCATACAATTTGGGTTTCACAGACTATGAGACAGGTTTGCCATCTACGTTATATATCAGTGGAAGATTACGGATACTTTTTCCGGGCCCAAACATGCAGCAAAATAAAAAATAAACGAAAAATAAAACATGCATTTTACAGTTTTACACAACATTACAAGTATATGGACCACGCCCCCTTTGTTCGGTTATTGATTTAACGACTAATTGGCTATAGTTCGATGGAACGAGACTATCTGCGTTAGAACATATGTCATAGAACATGTTCGCATAGATCTGGAGTAATGAAACACTCTTGGAAACAAGAAATGACTCAAAATACAAACCCGGAAATGGAAAACAACATGTCTTGGTTTGCGCGACCTTGGTGACCTTCCCCACCGTAAATTTTATTTTGGGAAATAGAGCCTAATAACGTGTTTGCTGGTGGAAAGGGAATATTTCCTGCCTCCTAGATTTTCACAAATGGTTCCAAAAGGTTTCAAAAAGTTTCAATTTGGAATGGAGTCTATCGGGGGAGAGAAGAAGCGAAAAATCGCATTGTCCGTCTCTCCAAGCTGGAGGGCCGCCATGTTCAATCTCTCGGTGGATGCAGGACAGGACCGGATAGCTCTGGTTTCGAGATTGAGGTGGAACCCGACTACAGAAGCAAGGCCCACTGCAATGCATTGCAATGGGGAACCCCATTATTTCAATTGTGTCCAAAGAAAAAGTGCAATATTTCGTCGGGAACCATGACGATCCCTATTGGAAATACTATGAGTCGTGGGTTCCCGATATGACAATTATTTGGCGGGAGATTTCACGTTGCGTTCCTAGACCTCCGTCTGATCGACGGAGGTAAAAACTAGCCTTATGAGTAAAACTTATTAGAGAATGGAAAATCGATAAATGATTTCCTAGCCTGAGAAGGAGCATCGAAAATGTCCCTTAATTTTGGCGCTGTTGCAAGTAAATCTATGAGGTCATCTGAGCTCCATATCCGGAACCCATGCAACATGTGGTGAGTTGACCTCCGTGCACTAGGTCGTGTCAAGCTCACGTCAATGAAATGGAAGATGTCGTCCCATTGGAAGTGCGGCATGATGTCATGAGATAATGTTCAATTCCAATGGGACGACGTCTTCCATTCCATAAACATGGGCACTATAGTTTTTTTCAGGACAAACTCTCAACATTTTGAACACCAGATGGCATTACTAATATGCGAATAGTAACAAGGTAGTCAGCCTAGATGACGTCACTGATTGCAGCACACCATGCATGGCTACGTCATCATGAGGAAATATTCACATTGTCCTATAGATTCTCTTGCAAGTGTTGAACTAGTTAATTTTCAATTATTTCATCGAATTTACCATTTTTTTTATTTAAAAGTTCATTATTTCATTATTTCAAAAGTATTATACCAAGTGTTTTCATAAGCATTATAATTTGCATTACACTATCTCATAATGTACGGAGTCCGGGATTTTGGGGGAGACACTGGTCAACAGGTATTTGACATTGTTTTTGTTGCACATAAACTTGATGTTATTTTTGTTGTTGTTGCTTATAAACCTAAGAATTTCTGGCGCCAAATCAAATGAGCATAAATCAACGAGCATAAATGCATAGGAGAAATGATCTCATTCCTATAGGCACTCATTCATATTTCTTTCTCCAGCAGTTCTATCTAATTGTGATATTTATTGGGTTATCAAAACAATTAGGAATTTCATGAGGTTCTGCCAGATAACAGTTCAAACTGTTTTAGAAAAGTTCCTGGATCAGCCATCTTTTACGAGAGGTTTTGTCAGTGGAAGTTTTGTATCGTGGGAGTTCTGTTATGGACCCATCTTTTACGAACACAAGGTTGGAAATACAGAAATACCATGGGAAATATGCTAAGTACACTGATCCACAAAAATAAATTTGAAATTCCTCGCTATGAAAATTTCTCCACTGAATTAGCAATATAGCTTGTTTTGAGAAATACACTATTGGTGGGTGTCCACATACCAGCACCAAAACGTTCCTGGATTACCCCGCTGACAGCCACATGCAAGTATGCAGTTCGCACACATGAAACATTTTGAAAAAAAAAAAAATCAAACGCATTATCTGTGGACTCAATTAGGGAACAATTAAAGCTAGAGGGACAATTACCACAAGTAGGAATAAGTGTCTCGGGGCACTGGTGTTCCGGGATAGGAAACAGCGATTCAGCGGATAAATAATTCAGACCGTTTATAATGGGCCCGGGGCCAAACTGCCAAGCTATGAAACAAGAAGAGGGAGAGGAGGTTTAGCAACATCAGTACTAATTACTTTCCCTGCCACAATGTAAAACTGTTACACTAGCTCTATGTATCTCTGTGCGGAATTGCTAATGTTCATTGATCGCCATATTCCCCGTCTAATTGACCCCAGACTGTTTAAGACCGCAATAATACATCGTTACAGATACCATCAAACAAATCAAACACGCAGCCTCCAATGGTAAATGTTGGTTATTTGCTGACAAGCTTCATCGTATATCTCCTTATATATGGCCAGTTTGCTTCCGCTACGGAGACAAGTCGCAATTTTTACCTCGTCCATTGGCTCAACCGTTATCAGTACTTGAATTATCAGAGATGCTGAATTATATACAGTGCCCCCTATATTATCAAATCAACCGGGATAATATAAATTTGTGTTGATGAAAAAATAAACCTGCCAACACTGTATCACCCAAATTATTCTCAGTAAAACGCAATCTCATTCTCAGCTATTTCCCAATTCACTATGTTTGGCTGCATCTCATCTTTGAAGACAAGCTCTGAAAGTGACAACTGTGAACTAATAGAATAAGTCCCAGCTCTAATGGCCTCTTTCCAACACTTCTTAACCCTTTTACCGATTTAGCCCTCTGTTTGGCTCTATATAAGTTAGGTGTACACATGTACATTTTTCAACAGGGAATGATCAGTGAAAGGGTTAATCATTAACGAGTGACCATTACATGTAAGTGCATCATTCTAGATATGTGATTTTGAAAGGAATCCGTGAATGGCAACATTCTAAACATTATATATAATATTCCTACTGAGAAAGTGTTAAGCTGAAAATCAATGGGAGGCTTGCACAAAAGGACCCGACGATAAACCAGAAGTGATAATTCTGTCAGTTGATTGGTTAAATGGGCCAAAATTGACAAACAGGAAGTGGCAATTACAGAATCCGATTGGATAAGTTGTATTCCAGTGCTTCATTGTCCCCCACTGGATATTACCTTAAATGGACCTCTTCAAAAGTTCTGTGTACGTTTAGTTTCTTGCATGAGCCAATGAGATTGGTCAACTTGTGTTCAAATATTTGAATCAACCAATCAGCAGTCTTGTAGCCGATTACCATGATGCACTATAGTTTCTGAATCAGTTCATTATTATTGTCCAGAAAAAAATTTGGTCACAATTTCAGGAATGGATGGAGTCCGAAATGCATCAGCGAATATTTCAAGGATGGTATGCAGTTATCGATAGAGAAATAATTCGCAGTCAATTTGAGCTCTGATATGTTGAATACAGTATTCCAGGTTATCGTATTGTTAACAGTCAATCTACTTTTCCCACATTAATCCTTAGACAAAACAATTGGCGTGGCACATTGACAGGTCCATTGACACGGGATCCCAGCTTCAAATTGTGTTTCATATTCTCCGTATCTTATCCTGGTCCACAGTGTGGAAAATATATTTATCAGTGATAATTGGATTGTTTTCGACTTGAGTTGAGATACCAGAATTATCGGAGTGATTCTTCTGTCTAAATGGAAAAGTAGCTTGTTGAGCACGGTGCACACGAGAGCTATTCCCCGAGCCAATGGCCCCAATTGCCTGCTGTCTCAGGGGATAATTCTTGTGTGGTTTTAGCACACACAGTGGGGGAAAAAGTGCATCAAATTCATTTCAGGTCCCTTGGTGACCGGGCCTGTATAAAATTGAAATTTTTTAACTGTACTACGTACAAATCACATGAATATAATATGCGTTTCAAAGGCTGGCCGAATAAAATGGTTGAGCTGTTAGCTTACGTTGCAGCAAGGCTTACGTTGCAGCAAGGCAACAATTAAATGTATCAAACAAGATATTTTGTTTCTAGCCAGGCAAAAACAACTGCCCGCACACAAGAGCTATCCCCGGAGCCAACATGCACGTGTGGTCGCTGGCTCAGGGAATAGCTCTCGTGAGTGCCGGGCTTTAGTCCAGTGGAAACTACATTCAAACTCGGTGATGTATTGATGGAAGTGCCGGAAACACTTTCTTTCTCCAAGAAAATCTGAATCTGCAAAAATGACAGACTCTAGCTAAGTGAACATTCCTCGTAAAAAATCATGCAGGAAACCACTCATTTTTAAGTACGACAATAAGGAAAGCCATTTTAATAGGAAACTGTTCCTGAACTAACTTTTTAGCCGAAATATCTGATCTTAAGTGTTATTCTCTCTCTCTCCTAAACGAACGTGTCACTGATGAGGCATATTGGATTCTGTCTATTCTCCAAATATTTAATTAGCAACTTAATTGTAAAATTAAGATATGTCCCCCCCTGGAATTAAACTGTACCGTATAGTTCGTCATAATATCTATCTCATCATTATGGATTATGGAAATTACAGAACCCTTGTATATGGCAAGCTTTTTATTTCCGATATCAGAAATTAGAATTTCCCATATCGGAAATTCAGTGATAATTCCTGATATCGGAAATTCAATTCCCGATATCAGAAATTGTCACTGAATTTTCGATATAGGAAATGAAAGTTCTGGAAGCTTTACGAAAACCAACCTTGCAATTTCCGATATCGGAAATTCAGTGACAATTTCCGATATCAGGAATTGGATTTCCGATATCGGGAATTGTCTCCGAATTTCCGATATCCAAAATTGCAATTCTCAATATCGGAAATCCAATTTCCGATATCCAAAATTCAATTTCCTATTTCGGGATTGAATTTCTGATATCGATAATTCAATTTCCGATATCAGAAATTGAAGGCCAAATTTCAATTCCGATATCGGGAATTCAATTATATATAACTTCCATAATCATATTGGAATCCATAGTCCCCTCAGATAACCACGGCAACCAGCAATGCTGTGGCAAGTGCCGTAGTTGATTTCAGCAACTTTCAACGTTGTGTTAAATGCAGGTTATTGCAATACCAGTAGATTTTGGGCAACGATTTGGTGTAAGACTCACGAAATATAATTGACAAAGGATCTGTTGCAAGTTGTATTGTCAGTCTTTTGTCCTGGATATTACCTTTTCAATGGTAGGTCTTACACCAAAGCCTTGCCGATTTTTGCCATGACCGGTTACCCCAAATTGTGGGAGCTGTTTTACCCAATTTAGGTGCTTACAATTTGTAAAATTTATAACGATTGAATAGTTTTTTCCTGTTTACCACCTTTCTCTAAAACATTTGGAAATTTCTAGCTATGCGTCCCTGGACTGGTTTCTAGATACATGTAAATCATTTAAAAATATATACTCTCAGATTATTATCCACTGAATTTGATATATTAAATTATTTGCATTCAACGAATTCATAACATCAAGGCCGCAATATGGTATACCTTGAATAAAACATTCAGAACATTTTTCATTAATCAAAGTCTTTCTATTTCTAAAGCTCGATGTCAATATATCTGCGTGAAATTGTATGGTTAACATATGGAGAGTTTGAAAAGACAAAATACCATAAAAGATATATATCTATTTCATGAAGAAACAGTGAAATATTTTGTTGCCATGGAAACAGTGACACATGTCTGATGAAATTGTTTATGTCTCCGTCAGTGGATATCGAATGTCGATAATAACATTCTGAAAGATTGACCGATCGATTGAATCCAGGCTTTTAGCTAGGATTTGAAAACAAGGGATCTCAATTACAATCTTATTGACTTTCCCCAACAACTGTTGTCATGGCATGGTGTTTCGCTCCTATCTCTCCCTTGATAAATTTTCAGCTTTTCTTTATCATTAGGGTGTCTCGTTTCAAAGTAGGGTGTCTCAAAGACCAATAGACTCGTGTCTAGCTAAATTCATTTAATTTAAATGGTAAGCTAATGAATTTGTACCGAGTAAATGTCATCCCAATTTATAGCTGCAATATTCCATTCCCATGGCATCGAATTGTATACTGCCAGATACTGCCAGATGTACCCTCAGATTGCACTGGGGTTGAAAATGCTGCAAGCAGCTTTTGCGAGCATGACTCTCAGCCAATCAGCATCATCTGTTACTAAATGTTGCAGAGCGGCAAAGGACGTTACAGCTGAAAAAGATGCTGTGTATACAGTAATTCCCCTAATAATTCGATCACCGGAAGTGCAGCAAAATGGAAATGGATATGGAAATATTCTTCATGGCACCAGCTACAAAGTGTCACATTTTGTCATTATATATAGCTTTTCTTCGATTTGAAAGAAGAATGGCATTGTTACTTTTTCCCCCGTGTTTGGATAAGAGGGTTGAAAAGTGAACTTCCCCGTGTTTGGATAAGAGGGTTGAAAAGTGAACTTCCTGTGATTGAATTATCAGGGGAATTACCGTACCGTGTGTTCGATCTGGCCAAATAGTTGAGCACTATAATCTAACCCGTTCATTCTTCTATTAAGCCCAGCGCACACAAGAGCTATCAGCTGAGCTAACGGCCTCAATTGCCTGTCAGCTCAGAGGCTAGCTCTCGTGTGCGGGCAGTTGTTGATGAGTTCTTGGCCTCTCGAGGCCGGGAGAAAAATATCAAACTTGTTTGATAAATTCGCCTCGCGAGGCCACATCCTCAGCGTGTGCGGCGAACGCAAGCCAACAGCTCAGCGGTTTTATTCGACCAACCAATAGAAAGGTATCTCAAATTCACGTGATTTTTACAGCTGTTCAAAAATGATCTCAAAGTTCTGCGGGAACCGGTGATCCTTTTGCTCACCATGTGCGCTGAAGCCACACGAGAGCTAGCCCCTGAGCTGACAGGCAATTGAGACCGTTAGCTCAGCTGATAGCTCTTGTGTGCGCCGGGCTTAAGATACACTGGACACATTTTCCATCTCGCTGGTATGCTTCCATTGTCGACCAAAATTGATAAAGACTGAAGGCGAATACGCACCAGGTTTTTTGTCCAATGCAATCAGAGGTTGTTACACGGACAGTTTATGGTGTTACAAACTGTGACAACGGGAGAATTGTGAGTTGCAGCTTAGGCCCAACATTCTCAAGTATTACGTATTGTACATTTTTTCTCGTTATCATTCATTACGGAATTTAGAATAATTTGTAATTCTGCGGTACCGTGCATGTAAACCTGGTCCTTGAGATTGTGACATACTAAGTTGAGGCAGAAGGAGAAAACTAGAATGATCGTGTGCACGAAATGAAAGAATACACACATCCTAACAATTATCGGCAATTCTGATCGATTTTGAACTCGAACGAACCCGAAATTTCTCCGTTTAACAAACGATAGCAATGCATACATGTCAGACTGCAGGATCACTGTATAGTCTATACCCAGGCTGGCTGGCAAAATTAGATTTTCCCAAGACCATTCATCAAGCCGTCAAGTTTACGATTGGTTTCCTCCAGTAGATTAATAACTGGGAAATCAATCCGCTTTACCACGAAATCTGGGCCATATAAGAATCGTGAACTCACAAGTGGGCATGGCTGCCGGTCAATCCATCAGAAACAAGGACAGAATCCAGTCTACCTCTGGAGTGACCAACTCTGCCGTGAATCAGGCATTAATTAACCAGTCAAAATCATCAAATCTAAATGATTACATACAGCCAATCCCCAACATTCCTTTGTCATCTTTAATGAATTTTGTCTATGCGGTAACCAAAATGACAAAATCATGGATTTGATCCAGCAGCTTCAATTTTACTGCATGTATTGTTTACATATGATGCACTAAATCCATGCCAATCAGCCCATATCCCATTAACACAATAACAATGTATACTCTGGACACATCTCAGCCAACAAGTAGATCAGGTTTCTAAGCTTCAATCCATGGGTTCTTGAATTCCATTTTCCCCTATGTTTCAATATGGGCAAATATTTTTAATCATGTTGATAACTGGCTTGATGTGGAAAATATGTGACTACTTGAAGAAATGACCAATAATCTTACTGTAATGTTTATTTTGGAGACTTGTCAGTTGGAAATATGCCAGTTACCACTAGTTAAAATATTTTCCCATATTCAAGTATACAGAGACATGGGATTTGATGACCCATATATTGCCCCCAGGATCTGAACTGATGCTCACTGAGGCATGTCAAGAGTATGTCCATTGCTATTGCACTGATGCAAGAAAGGCTGATTCCAAGGATAACAGTGACCTTCACTAAGGTCATTTTTAGGGCAAGACATTATGGCAATGGTAATGGCCATCCAAAGCAGGTTAGCCTCAAATATTTGACGACCCCTGTATGGATATATCGACAAATGCATTCAACCATTTGCAATGCTACCGAAATCCTGCCAAATGACAGGTATGGTAATCGGTATATGGAAACCTGCTAAAGAAAAATTCTGACAAGGCATGTCATTTATTTTATCGACGATCCATCAAGAATTATAAATGATTCATATAAAACTGTTATCCTTGTGTAGTCTTCTGGATAAAGTAGATTTGTGAAACTGGCCATGCAGCATAACCAAATCCCTTCAACTAATTATACGGACGGACCAAAGGTGAATTTGCCCTCATAGCAGGTAAACAGATTCTATATGACCTACATATTTCAATTCAATTCATAATGCAGCACAGAAGCAATCGGAGATAGCAATTGCTTGGATGTATACAAATGTACCAGTTCCAAACATTCTGAGATACGGCCCAGGGAAATATGTATTCATGTAAGTTTTCAGGACAACGGGCAATAATTCCAAGTTTGGACATACTTGCCCGGGTCGTAGGCCTATGACAGCATGTATTAATGTTGAGGATATTAACTCGGTGAGTTTAGACAATTAGTGCACATTCACAAGATTCTAAGTATAGAGCATGTAAGTTTCAAAGTTGTTCAAGAAGTACTAAACCCAACCATAATGCAATACAGGTTAGTGACACAAATGATTAGAATGAAGTAAAGAACTATACCAAGCACATCTGCAAGATACTATTTAAAGCATGTCCCATGTGAGTTTCAAAGTTGTCCATCAAATAGTAACCGGGATATGAACCAGACAAGAAATTCTTGCCCGACTGTATAAAGGGCAATAATTATGTGAAAATTCATCAAAACAGGTATGAAATCTGCCAGTGCACACCGGCAAGGTACTAAGCATCGTCTGTGTATTTTTTATAAGCCAGATATTGGATGGACAAGAACTTGTTGACTGACAGCATCAAGGGCCACAGCTCATTGAAACCAGCAAAATACCTCACAGTGCACATCTACCAGGTAGTAAGCATCTTCCATGTAGTTTCGACTGGACAAGATGTTATTAACTGATGGGATAAAGGGACATAACTCATCGAAACACGTAAAATCCCTGATAGTACACATCTTCCATGGAGGGTTGCTATCATTGCCCCTGATGTATGATATTGAGTTCTCAAATTATTGGTTATATAGTTTCTGACACAGATAGATCGGCAGAATATGGAATATTTATATCGACAACATCAATTACATTTTACATTGACCTAGATCGCAGGAATTTCTGTCAAGTAAAATATGTTGGTGAGAGTGTTCAACATCACCTTTACCTTCACTGCTTCAGTTCATTTAAGCTCTTGTCCAGTTCAAACAAATTTGGAGATGTCATAAAATAAGTCATAGACCATTGAACAGAATGTTGCAGATATGAGTTACCAGAAATCTGCTGTAACCTAAAAAGAAAATCATTTCCAGAAACAAATTGGGTTAACTGGGACTCTCACACTATAAAATTCAGAAATTTAGCACAGAGTTAATACAGGTGTCAAGATTATATGAGGAAGACACACAGAATTTGCAATTCCGAACTTGGCATCTCTGATGTTGACTAGCCTTGAGCAGCATGATTTGTGACTTTCATAGATGACAAACCAGAGGACAGAAACTTAGATAAAATCAACATAAATATTATGAACATAACACAAAGATATACATTTGATTCAGATTAGAATATACACATATATTTTTAACTTATCACAATACAATGAAAGAGAGTCTAAGCCCGTCTCAGCAGAGAATTGCCAGATGCACTCTTGCTTAAGGATGATAGAGTTGTCTCCCTTGAAATAGATCCCAAACTGCGTTGAAAGTTTTTATTTAGACAAACTTTCTGATGGGTAAATTCATTTTGTCAAATGTTAGTGACATCAGCATACAAAAACTCTAACCAAAAATTTTGCTGTGTGAACTCTGTTCAATTGAGGAAACTGTTGTTGACTTCCGACACCTAAATGAACTGCTTTTCAGAGAACAGTGCAGCCTACTTCTCTAAAAATATGTCTCTATCACAGCCAACATCATACAATAAATTTCACCAAAGTGAAAATGGGCCAGATCAGTCGTCAAAATGATTTGTTGTGTTGTTTTATTGTTTGTGGCTCAGTTCTTTCTTAAAATTTTAGAGGTCCCTTACATTAAATTACAGTGACTCTGTCTCTGGAGACCAGTGGCGTATTCGCGGTACAATCAACAGCTCCTGGATGCTACCAGATGCAACTGGTAACCTATCACCTAGTCCCCAAGTTCTGATAATCAATATGGGCTGAATACAGCCTTCTCCACTGACTAACACAGCACTGTTGGTAATTATTTCATTGGTGAAATAATTATGTCATATACATGTATATAATTGTCATCATTTATACACAGATCACTAATTCATGTTATGTGTCTCAATCAGCTCAGTTCAACTTGGATAACATTTATAACAACATAATTGTCTCGCATGATCATGCTTGCGTGTAAAGTAAGATCTCTGATAAATCAATCCTGACCTCTGAACCACCTCTCAAATATATCAGTTCAACCAATTTAGAATGAATGACCTGATATTGTAGTTTGTAGAATAACTTAATCATGAAAACTTTTAGACAATTAAAACCGGATATTTGCCGAGATGTATTCCGTAATTAGCTACTCGTCATGTTTACAGCAATCCCTCTAATAATTCAATCACAGGAAATGAAATTTTCCATCATAAAATCTGGGGTGATCAAATTTATTAGAACAGGATGTTGACAGAATGCCTCCAAATCATTTATATAATCCATTATTTCTTCGTTATTTTAATGATTTTAGAGGGTGATCAAATTTATTAGAACCACCGATTGAACTTTGTTCCAAAAATTGTGCGTGTGGGGGGGGGGGACATAATTGAATTTGATAGGGGGATTGAATTATTCGAGGGATTATTGTAAGCTCGTGATTGAATTTTTAGATAACACCTATACTCTTGTCATCAGTGAAGAAAAAAAACCCATCTGAGACTGGCAGGGGAATGGATGACCTAGTCCTCCCCTTATACGCCATAGTAATGTGTCAAATGTTTGTATACCATATATGTAATAATATGACAATTTATCACAAGACTAAGTGACAAGCTATAAATAAGCCTGAATGAACTGAATAAATATTTATGATTTAACAGCTCATTTGAGGACCAACTACACATGTATGAAGTGAACATAAAAATTGTCAAAGCACTTGTGATTTATTTCATACATGTACTGGTAGTTGGTCCAGTTGAACCACTGCACAGAATAGAATATGATTTGAGAAGGAATGAATTAAATGAAATATCCAAGTCCTACAATGTATAGGTTGTGTCGTCGTATCTTTGCTACGACCTTATCTTCATCCACTCATTTTTTCATTCCTGTACCATAATTTGATATCGTATGAGAATTGAGTTTTACCATCTGATTTCAAGATCGTGCTTTTTACTAATTTGTGTTCAGAAATGCTGAAATAAAACAACTCGTGAAACTTTTCAACAACAACGATGTACCACAACAACAACAAAGAGAAAAACAGACTTACATTTATCTCTATACTGGTTACTGTTCCTGTGTATAGATGTATGATGTCGTCGGTCCACACTCGTACTCCGGTGTTTACACTTCCCATCACTGGATGAGGACTCTGCAAGATCACCAAAATATCATCAACGTTAATTAATATTTGAAATTATTTCAGAAACTGAAACTTTTGTCAGCTGGAGGCTTCAGTTTCGTAGCTATGATAAATTTGTAATGATTCCAACTGTTTTTACTCATCATAGAACATTTGACCAGAATGTGATAAGCTCCCAGTTGTGAGCTTAACAATTGAAGGGAGACAACTCTAATCACCTTGTTGAAGAATCTGCACGTAGCCAACACAAATTAAATGGATTTATTCAATAGAACCAAGACAAACCACATTACCCTCAAAACAATTACTACGATATGATTAGCTGGACATGAGTGACTATCCATGTACAGTCATCATGTAGAAGAATTTTAATCTTCCCCTATGTGGCAACAGACTTGGTACAAAACCATGCTGCTCACCCACTGGTAAATGTCTATTACATCAACATGTGGTGGGGTTTTTTTTTTCTCTTATATTTCGACAATTATATTTTATTTTGAGATATTATCTCTCTATCATAATCATGTATTTCTGATGTACATCACACGCTGATGAAGAGTGTAGTAAAAGCATCTTCACGTCTTCTCTAATACTGGCATGAACATATATATATATAAGGGAGAAAACGGAATTCTCATCTGCTAACAGTAATAAATGTCAAAGTCAATGACATCTTCTACGAGTCTAGACTAGTTTCGCAAGAAATAAACACCGAGAGCAAATATTTGTCTACACTAAACTGGCAGAAAGATAATCCAATTACATAAACTGTTAGCACTCATATTTATCACACCTGGGCTAAGCATGTTTATAATGACAATACCATGATATAATTTGAGAACTTGCTGTGAGGCCTCTCAGTGTCATGAAATGTACATCTTGGAACAAGGCCAAATAATGCAGCCTATAAGTAAATATATGTCTGGTACTGTATATATATTGCAAGTGCTAAGAAATTATTTCCATTGCAGAAATAGGACTATAAAGTTTTGCTGACCCATGCCCTGTACAAGTCACTGGGTACAATACTGCCTAGTCTGGGCGGGTTCATTTTACACTGACAGCAATTTTTCCTGGTTATTATTTTTTGCAACCAACAAGTACAATAAATTATATTGTAAGAACAAAGTTCAGTTTTTTATTACTGCTGTTTGTTAGGTATTAAGCTGTTCATAATGTCAGTCATCCTGCATGTACCAGTTCTGCATGCAAGCATACACTGTGCAACTATATTAAATGAATCAACTGTCTGTTGAAGTGACCGGGAATGCCTAGGGTTATTGCCTGTTCTTTTGGGCGACTGGGCATGCTTAGTGTGGTTGAACAAGCTCAGGGTGGTTGAGCATGCTTCTAAAGGATGTTGGAATGTTCTTGAGATAATTGGGCATGCATAGGGTGATTGAATGTTTTTAGAGTGATTGAACACGCCTAAGATAATTGGGCATGCTTAGGGTGATTGAAGGTTTCTAGCTGGGGTGATAGGACATGCTCAGGGTGAATGGGAATGCCTAGGGTGATCGAATGTTCTAGAAGAAATTGGGCATGCTTGGGGTGATTAATGTTTTAGGGCAATTGGGCATGCCTAGGGTGATTGGACATGCTTGGGGTGACTGGGAAAGCTTAGGGCAATTCAATGTTCTTGAGTTAATTGGGCATGCTTAGGGTGATTATTGTTTTAGGGTGATTGGACATGCCTAGGGTAACTGGGCATGCTTAGGGTGATGTGTGTTGTTCCTAGGGTGATTGGACATGCTCGGGGTGACTGGGAAAGCCTATGGCGATTTAATGTTCTTGGGGTAATTGGGCATGCTTAGGGCGATTAATGTTTTAGGGTGGATGGTAATTGGTCATGCTCAGGGTGATTGGATGTTGTACCTGGGGTGATTGAACATGCTCGGGGTGACTGGGAAAGCCTTGGACGATTAAATGTTCTGGGAGTAATTGGGCATGCCTAGGATGATTAATGTTTTAGGGTGATTGAACATGCCTTGGGTAACTGGGCATGCTTAGGGTGATGTGTGTTGTTCCTAGGGTGATTGGACATGCTCGGGGTGACTGGGAAAGCCTATGGCGATTTAATGTTCTTGGGGTAATTGGGCATGCTTAGGGCGATTAATGTTTTAGGGTGGATGGTAATTGGTCATGCTCAGGGTGATTGGATGTTGTACCTGGGGTGATTGAACATGCTCGGGGTGACTGGGAAAGCCTTGGACGATTAAATGTTCTGGGAGTAATTGGGCATGCCTAGGATGATTAATGTTTTAGGGTGATTGAACATGCCTTGGGTAACTGGGCATGCTTAGGGTGATGTGTGTTGTTCCTAGGGTGATTGGACATGCTCGGGGTGACTGGGAAAGCCTATGGCGATTTAATGTTCTTGGGGTAATTGGGCATGCTTAGGGTGATTAATGTTTTAGGGGGGATGGTAATTGGTCATGCTCAGGGTGATTGGATGTTGTACCTGGGGTGATTGAACATGCTCGGGGTGACTGGGAAAGCCTTGGACGATTAAATGTTCTGGGAGTAATTGGGCATGCCTAGGATGATTAATGTTTTAGGGTGATTGAACATGCCTTGGGTAACTGGGCATGATTAGGGTGATGTGTGTTGTTCCTAGGGTGATTGGACATGCTCGGGGTGACTGGGAAAGCCTATGGCGATTTAATGTTCTTGGGGTAATTGGGCATGCTTAGGGTGATTAATGTTTTAGGGTGGATGGTAATTGGTCATGCTCAGGGTGATTGGATGTTGTACCTGGGGTGATTGGACATGCTCGGGGTGACTGGGAAAGCCTTGGACGATTAAATGTTCTGGGAGTAATTGGGCATGCCTAGGATGATTAATGTTTTAGGGTGATTGAACATGCCTTGGGTAACTGGGCATGCTTATGGTAATTGGATGTTATTCCTAGGGTGATTGGACATGCTGGCGGTGACTGGGAAAGCCTATGGCGATTTAATGTTCTTGGGGTAATTGGGCATGCTTAGGGTGATTGGATGTTGTTCCTGGGGTGATTGGACAAGATCATGGTGATTGGGAATATCTAGGGTGATTGAATATCATATGGTAATTGGGTGAGTGAGTGAATAGAATTTACAGTCGCTTTTAACAATCGCGACGAACCAACTAAGCACCACCCAGCCAAGTTGCATTCCTGCTACTTCACAGAAGAAATCTTTGAAGCAGCATGGGCATGCCTAGGGTGATCGGGCATGCTTGAAGTGATTGGTTGTTGGAATATTCTGGAGGTGATTGAATTGGGTGATTGAACATGCTCACGGTGACTAGGAACGCCTAGGTTAATCGAACGATGATTGCTCCTAGTGTGATGGGATGTTCATCAAGAAATGGGATGTGTAGGAAGTAATTGAATGTTTATGAACCGATTGATGGTCCTTGGGGTGATTTAATGTTCCCAGAGTAATTGAATGTTCCCGGGGTAATTGAATGTTCCCAGGGTGACTAGACATGCTTAGGGAGATTTAATGTTTTTGGGGTAATAAAATTATCCCAACTTTACCTCAATTGTCTCAAATCTATTTGAACTGATACATTTCTGCTGAGTCATTCGTTAAAACACAGTCAATATGCTCATCCCATCTAATAATAATACTAAAGTTTTCCCACCTGATAATGCAGGACTACTTCGTCTGGACGATTTATCCGACGATGCTGTGGAGTTTTTGGGACTAGATGATGGGCAAGTACAGACAACTCTGCTGGGCGGATGATGGACCAATTCTCCGTTCACAGATATGGGCAGTGAGATCACAGGCAACGTCTTGGAGCGCAGCAACTCTTTACCTTTGATACTGTAATGATAAAACCAGATTTAACAATGAAATATAATGTCATCTAAGTCAATTAAATGTTATGGCTTGCAAATGATTCAACTGTCCTGTTGCAGGTTTAGCTGGTTCTTGTATTTAAAAGGACACATATAAGTACTGATTCAGGCAGATTTCGGCTGAAGCACACATGACAAAGTATGTAGCAACGTGTGCAGAGTAGTGAGTGATTAAGTGGATAGAATTTAACGTCGCTTTCAACAATTTTTCAGCGATATCACAAGTGTGCAAACATGTGACAGATCGGTTCCAATGCTGCCATTGTTTAGTGTTGTCTCACTGAAGCACCATGCCATGGATGAAGGTGATACTTCACCCAGTCTCATTATCCTAACACCAGGAAAACCAGTGCTTGATCTATCCTCTTAATGCTGAGCACCAAAGTGAGGAAGCAACACCTTTACTTTTTTCAGACTTGGGTATGACTCGGACCTCTCATAATACTATTAACTGGGAGTGCTATTAACACACAAAAACATCAACATCGGAAGAAACATTTTTAAATTAATCGATTAAGGAAAAAATAATGAATAATTAAATAGGAAATTAATCCGGTGACTCATTTTGATCACCAGAAAAATATTTTACTGAAATTGAAATACATGTAGCATATTACATAGATTTCATAGTTGATCGCCACATTATAGAGCATAAGAAAGTGGCTTCAAACACATATTTTGAACAGCATTTCAAGAAAATTAATTATTAACTTACGCCACTATTCGGATCACCAGAACAAAATTATACCCATAAAAAAAGAGTTCCAGCGAGTTCCAAGAGAGAGAGAGAGAGACATCGCAGCATTATATTGACTGATTGAACTTCTACCAGCATATAACATAAGTAAAATGTCACACAAAGTCATCACGTAAACACAACCAGAACTGCAATCGATAACTGAGTGATGATATGAGATTTTATTTATGGATAATTGGCCAGAACATGTCTCCAGCAGTGCAGGATGGTGACCGTTGCGAAAATTGTTGGGATATTAGCCCCCTTCCCTCCCCCCCCCCCAATCTTCCAACATTCCTGTAACAACTGGTCACAATAGTAATATGGACATCCCCATACAGAATTTAGATCCATCCATCCACTGCCTAACATAATCTCACAGACCCCTTCATCAATATTACAAATGTTCTTCCCTCTTTGGATTTTTATTTCCCCCTGTAATTACTATTTATGTCAGTCATATTACTAGTGTACATGCCCTTATTGTGACACACATACAATACTAACTGAATTATATTAAAAACATTTCATGCATGGTGTGCAGGGGGGGGGAGATATAAGATTTAGAGGTTCTCAAACACAATGTAGACTCAAATACTGCAATATTTCATATATTAATGCAAAGCAGGCCAATTTTCCGTAACCTCACCTGTCACCGGATTTGCGAAAAGAATTCCGGAGCCTTTGTAAAAATGCTGGTTTTGATGGGGCAGGTACTGGTAAATGTACCCTGGGTCCATGCCTTGACAGTGTCGGTGCAACCAGTGCCCCGATTGCTTTAGTTGGCCCCTTACGCTCGCCGTCACAGTAGGTCATTTTGAATTATGCGGCAAAAATTGAAAACTAATTTTTTTCAGGTAAAATTCCACTCCAGAGAGCATCGCTTATGGTCGACTCCATGTTCACACACCGCTACTTCAAAAGTCAAGATGTCCAGTGCAGTATAAAAGTGCCAACATGTACAGTAAGATAACCTGCCCTGATTTTTACCATCTTAGCAATTGTGGGAACAAGGCTGGGTTAAACTGCAGGTATATAAACAACATAAACATGGGGACCTGGCACACACCTTAATAACCGCTTTACATATTTTCTGTCAGTGATTGTGTCAATACACACGGTTGTATATCACTCCTGCAAAGATCACAACTGCAAACATTCTCACACCTCTGAGTGGGGCCCATGGTTTAGACACGCCTTGTCAATCTTCAGTCATAACGGGTAACATATATTTCCTTCCTCTTTCCTATCAGATCTAATCTATGATTTTCTGAGCTGTAATTCGAGTCTTTAACTTTTTTTTATATTTAATAAAGGAATACTAAATATACATTATACAGTCCGCACTATTGATAAAATATTGCTAGTGCACTTGCAGGAAGTATTTTCTCACTTTCAGGGGATTTTGTCCTGACCCCAAGTACATAGATTGCGCAGAACCTAATTATACTAATTAGGAGTCATTATGAAACTTGTGACAAACTAACGTTGTAGAAGTATGTTGCTCCAAAAGTGTTATTAACAAATCAGACAAGTGTAATCAATGCCTCAGTGTTTGAAGGTATTATAAACACTGTATTTATGATATATACATTAAAGATGTCATCAGCCTCAAAATCAGTGGATTTTGTAAACTCTCCCCTGTTTCGCCATTGAGTGTGTGTTGTACGCGGAGAGGAAAATGACGTCACCAGTGACGTATGAGTAACGTAGCTAAGGTTCGGTAATGTCGGATAGCATATGTTGGCAGAATGCTGAACAGCTGCAGATGTGGAATAACGTCATGGCTCGTGACTAAGGTTCAGTAATGTCACATAGCATATGTTGGCAGAATGCACCACACGTGTATACGCTTGTTGACAGTTGTGAGAAAATAAATGGCATGCCAGGCTGCTTACTTTATTTAAAGATCAATTCCTTCTATTTTCTCGTGAATGGTCAAAACAAGTTTAGTTGTTTTTTTTTGGTTTTCTTTTTTGGCCAAATGTATTTCATTTTGTACCTGTTGCAACATATGTCACTTTTGCTGAGTTTGAGAGACATCCATTTTAGCCAGGATTGAGGCGATTACATCTTTAATTTACAGTTCAACGTATCGACAGATATATACACATGTTGTCATCCTGGAATTCTGTACAGGAACAATCACATGTATATTTATCTGATTCTAGACAGGAATCGGTATTAGTATCCACTTATATATTAGTTAGACATTTCCTCGTTAAGGTGGAGGCGGATATCTCTCTCTTCAACATTTTATTGAATTCATTCAATTTTTATTGAAACTTTGTATACAAATTAGCCCTGTTATACATAACAGAAAATGAAATAAAAATTGGGGGTCACCTTATGAGCTATAAATGTGATGGATGCTCATCAACATCATCCTCGCTAGCCAGTATATCGATCGATCTGTTAGGATAGATACACTGGCATGGTTAGTTATCCATAACAGTTCTGCATATAAATAGATCAAGGGATTTCTTCTAAATCAAACCAATCAGCGAATGCGCTAAGCTACATGTAGCTGATTATGCCAATCCGCTGCAACAGGTTTGAATTTCATCGCTTGCCAAACTACTTTGATGTCAGGGTGAAATCGACATCGGATGTCAAAGCAAAAACCGCAGGCTCGGGATACCGACATGCTAATTCAAAACAAGCGCAGGGGATGAAATGTACAAGATTGTATAATAGAGGCATCGAGATTGTATAATAGAGGCATCGACTCAAGAACTCATTCAAATCACCAAAAATATCCAGGTAAACCCTCTGCGAGGATTTAGGATTTACCTGGACTTGTGAAGATGATCAACACTGGTTACCTCTTATTCTGGATTAACACAGAAATTATACAGAAATGCAGACAAATGACCATAAAATTGGATTTTTTGATAAACCTGAACATAGATTTTATTAAAAAAATTCATGACACGTAAATCAATCGGTTTTAAAAAAATTGATGCTCAGTTACTTAATTTTCTTTCTAAGGGTCAAAGACATTCCTATTCCCATGTTATTTCTATTTCACTAGATTGTTGCCATGACAACTAATTTAGTAATATTCAAATAAAATTTTGAATATTTGTTTAATAATGAACATATACTTTCAATATAACAAAGATTGGGTTATACATGCAAATTGATTTTTCCCCTATTTGAAATGTATTAGGACCTGTGTCTTAGGTATCAGTTGTCACCTTAACTTACAGATTGCGCTGGGTGATGAACCCCGATTTCCCGCATTTACTGCAAGTGAGTTGGCACCCGAAGTATTTTGAGGGACAGGGTTCGAATGCTACACAAGCATTGATCTGGTATCTATCACAAAGGTAATCACTTGCACTTAATAGACGTATACATATATGATATAATTATTTAATATATAATTTGATAGGGCTATATGCACAAAATTGCATTTCCTGGTATCGGAAATAAAACAGTCAATAACAGTGAATGAGATTGTGCAGTGCACTGTTTTCCCAGACTGTGATGTCGTAATTACAATAATTGCAAAACTATGAACTGTGAAAGTCAAACACGGTTTTTGCATGATGAGAAAAACATTCCCAATCATGGAAATTAATTCACGGCAACATTTACGGAGCTATCTCAAAACTGATTTAAAGTTCTAGTATTTTGAGAAAATTTCACCACAAACGAAAGAGAACATATCCAAGTCATTAACATGAAGGAACTGTAAAATACAAACAAAATCCAACACAATTTCCATAGCTCTCATGCAATTATGATTGAACTCGTTAAAACTTCCCTGTTTCTCGGATACATCAGGACAAAAAAAAATTTAATTACATGCTAGTTTCAGACTGCGTAGCTGTATTAAAGTTGGATACCCTCGACCCTGCAGGGAGTGGGTATTGTAATAGTCTGTGTGTGTTCGTTGTCCATACTGCAAGCAACAACAATGGTTTCATGACGAATTGTGACATTGTCCTCACCGACATCTTCCTCACCGACATATTCCCCAACAACATCATCCCCACTCAGCATCTTCCCCACTGACGTGCATGTACATGTACATGCATGACCACAATAGCCAACCGATCAATTTTGGGATGAGATGACAACATCCATGTGATAGTAAATTACTTTCCGTTTCTCTGTCTGACCTTTCACTTTTGTCTCCATTACAGTATGATCTTGCTTCCATAGCATCACCATAACCATCATTGTCCACCATTAGGTCCATGACAACAAATGCATTTTTTTTTCTAAGAATCCATTTTTCCAGTAATATCTGTCTCCTTTTTGGAAGCTTTTTGCATCCTGCATCTCATCGATGACCAGTCAGGGAGTCAAATATGTTGAAAAGGGGGCCCAAAAAAGGAGATCATGCGTCTTGACCCAGTCTTCTTTTTTTTTCTGTAAATTCTGGCAGCAATTTTCATTATCTAGCATCGCTGTCCAGGATCTTGCTTAAATTCCCTGGGAATCCGGATTCCAGCAGCTCTACCACAAAATAATTCAAAATTTTAGCCATCTCATTTGCAAAGACTTGATTCGCAAATGCTCAAAGCACTAATTCGCACATGTACGTTTCACTCCTCAGTGATATGACATTGAATCTTGCATTGAAGCTACACGATAGAAAACTTATTTTTAACTGGGTTGCAACAAAAATATACAGACGGCATCTTACCACCACATATCTCCATGCTGAGAAAGTCCATTTTAAATGATATGTATACAGGTGAAATAATATTAGCAATACATGTCAATGACTAAATCAAAGCGACTATATTTAAACAACCTAAAAACATGGTTATGGTTGTTAACTTAAAATAGATATTGCCGAACTATGTGTGGACTAATTCACTAACTGGTATCTTATTTTAGTACATCCCGCACCGGAATATAAACTGTGAAGAAATAATATTGTCAACCTTTAGCTTCCAATGGTCATTAGCTCATTTGAGTATCTAGCATTTATTTCTTTCCCTGCATGTGGTTGTATTTTTCCGGGGTTTTCTTTTTTTTTGGGCCGCTAAACCGTGACAATAAAACAGAAACACCTGCAAATTAATTACAGCTATCTTGCATGATACATACAGGCCTAACCTGAGGTATATATTATATTCACATATCTTAGACAAGACTCGCACAGATTTGGCCCCATTAGCTCAGGTCACGAATAAATATATCACAAGACAAGATAGAGCGCAGGCTGATTAATGGTCGAGTGTGATCAATTGTGATAATTACTAGCCAATTTAAATCAACTAATGAACCTCCGCTAATCAACACTTCAGGTGTACAAAGTTCATGCAGCTCAATTATTAAGGTCGGCCGCGAATCATCTGATCTTATCGCAATCACTCTGGCCAAATCCAGAGATGTAACCAGGCCTGCAAGTGGCTCACAGAGAAAATATAGGAGGAAATTTGCCAAAATATAAGAGAAATATAGGAATTTTCTTAATAAAATATGGAAAATATAGAAAATATAGAAAATAAAGAAGTGTAAGACAGGTCACTAACTACATTGTATGTTCCAAACTTGGTAGTTTTCTGGTGTTTAATCGAATTATTCCCACTGAATGCGGTCATAGTGATGGTGATTCAGAGGAGACGCATTCTGCTGCTTGGTTCAGGAAAGTTGTTTTTTTAAATGTATTTCCTCATGCTGATTTGAATAATTTCAGAGCATTGGTGAAAGTTTTGAATGAGAAAAAGTCAAAATATAGGAAATATAGGAGGTTTGAGTTAAATATACGAAAATACAGGAATGACTCGAAAATATAGGAAAACAAGAGCCCAATGGGCTTCAATATACGCCCGTATATCTGGAATTACATTGGTTCAAATTTCAAGGTTGTTTAATAGCCTTGATTCTAATTGATCTAGCAATTATAAGAATTATAAGAACATATATCTCTATATTAACTCTTGGTAACTAATTGACCTTGAAGCAAGAGCTGAGAGCTCACATATCCCACACTGAAATCGACAATAGTCAAACACAAGAAAATAGTAGTTTTCCTGCAAATGGATTCCTTTCAGATTAGAGAATTTTTCATGAAGGAAGAAGAAAGTGATGAAGTAAACCTTTGTTCTTGAGTTCATAAACAGGTGTGAAGTTCATAAAGGACTCCTCTCCCCGTTAAATTAGTAAATGTATGGTTTTTATTTCACAACAGTTTAACTAAATGAAGCATTTCAAACATGGGAGACAACTCCACAGGACAATACCATATAAATATTCCAACACATTTAGTCAGCTAAGCTTGATTCAGTTTTGGGGGACTGCGACCTAGACCGTTGACAAATTGATCCCATATATGTATGGCTCCACTTTGCCATGCGAGTAAGGTATATTCAAAGTTTGGTACCAATCCATACCTTGAAACTAGAGCTATCGCATGGACAACACATGTTAATGGATGAATGGACAGAACACAACATCGCATTACACGACCTCGTCTTCGACAGGCATATGAAAATGTGACTTTTAATGATTTCTTGATTTTGGGGTCACAGTGACCTTGACCATTGACCTTGACCTCAATTTTGGTACACAACACATCGTCTTCCCTCAATCTATCAATGCACACAAAAAATCATGATTTTTAATGATTTCCTGATTTTGGGGTCACAGTGATCTTGACCTTTGACCTTGGCCTAAATTTTGGTACATGACAAACCGTCTCCCCTCAATTTCTCAATGGACACAAAAATCATGATTTTTAACAATTTCACGATTTTGGGGTCACAGTGACCTTGACCTTTGACCTTGACCTACATTTTGGTATGTGACACATTGTGTCCCTTAATGTATCTACTGACACAAAAAATGTTATTTTTAAAAATTTCCTAATTTTGGGGTCAGTGACCTTTGACCTTGACCTAATTTTTGGTATGCATCACTTCATTTCCGCCTATTGAATCCACTCACAAAAATTAGAAATTTTTAATGATTTCCTGATTTTTCGATCACACTGACCTTTGACCTCTGACCTTGATTTAATATGCAACACATCGTTCCCCCCCTAGGGCATCCACTCACCAAAAATTAGAACTGTAGATAGAAAACTGTCAACGATCAATGATTTCCTGATTTTTGGCAACAGTGACCTTTGACCTCTGACCTCGACCTCAATTTTGGTACGCGACACATCGTCTCCACCTGGCGTATCCACTCACAAAAAATTGCAACTGTGGATAGAAAACGTTCACAGATATAGATCGGGCACGAACACTTCAGTGATTTCCTGTTTGTTAGGCCCGTGACCTTTGACCTGTGACCTCGACCTTCATTTTGGTACGCGACACATCGTCTCCCCGTAGGGTAGCCACTCACCAAAAATTGGAGCTGTGGATAGGAAACTCCCAGATATAGACCGGACACGAGAACCGGACAGACGGACAGACAGAGACGGAAACCGCCATCACATAATACGACCGCCTTTTGGGCGGGCGTATAATAAATGAAAGTACTCAAAGTACTGATGTCTGGATCGCCAATAATGGATTTAAAGTTTCAAAACGTTTCAACGTTTCAGCAGTCGATAGCAGATGTATGGATAAATGTGGAGATTTTCTCCAATTTGTGGACGAGTCTGTTTGGGAAATC
This sequence comes from Hanleya hanleyi, assembly GCA_036873755.1. NCBI lineage: Eukaryota > Metazoa > Mollusca > Polyplacophora > Lepidopleurida > Hanleyidae > Hanleya > Hanleya hanleyi. The sequence goes on from JAVTVY010009062.1 coordinate 32,420, forward strand.
ACAACTGGAACACAGTTTACTTTTCAAGGAAGTGAATTTGTGAAGGCGGCTCATTTAGAAATATGCTAGGTATTCATGGTAGCAAGAAACTATCTACAGTAATATGCTTAAAAGTGGATCGTCTGCGTCAATGTCTTCTACCAGTTTTTGCGAGCAGATTTTCATAATTCATGCAATTCTATTGTGACAGAACGACAAATACGCGAGGAGACTGGATAGTTTTATTAACTAGTTTTATTAATAGTTTTGTGTAGCACAGATATTTGCAAGAGCTGCATGAGTTTGCGTTAAGTCCCCAAGATCACTTATATATGCCTGCATGGTGTTTATAGTAAATTTGTTTGTTGACAACGATAGCGTTGGAGAGACAATTTGTGCGAAAATTCCTGTTGTTGTTGCTGCACGATCATTGCGTATATAATTTAGTTTGAAAAAGTTTGAACACCACCAACACCAAAACTTTTCGAAAGCGGTACCCGACAAATTGTGTTGTTTCCGCTTTCGGAATATTTTGTTGTTCAAACTTTTTGAAACTAAATTATATTCGGCGAGCAGAGTCCCCCATAAATTTGCACTGAACAGGATCCGGTCAAGTTCACAACAACAACAACAAAACAAGACGAGAAAAATGTAAATACTATTGTTGTTGCTTCGACACATATCTCCTCTGAAAATATATTCCATGTAGTATGCGTACACATTAAAATAGTAACGAACGCCGATTTCACGGGAAAGAACGTACGAGTGTTGAAAACTGGGGTCTTCATAATCCCAGAACCTGAAACTGTCAAGTGCGACACCCAGATCAAGGATCAAGGAACAAGATTTGCAACGTCTGCTCGTACAGCAACATTAACAGGGATTTTCGCACAAATTGTCTCTCCAACGCTGTCGTTGTCAACAAACAAATTACGAACTATAAACACCAAGTAATCTTGGGACTTGCCGCAAATTTCCTGGCCTAGGCTACTTGATTGTGGGCCAAACTATCCTTCACCGACGATGACGAACCAGAGAATGCAAAGAACAAAAAATAGTCCACGGATTCAAGCAATCCCTGGGCGAAGAAATGAATATGAAATACACTCAAATTCATGTTTCGTTTTATTTCTAGTTAACATGAAACGATTACGACTGTTTTTTCTTCATTTTCTAGTTAATACCCTGATTTGACTCGAACACAGAGTGAAAATCACTGGCGGATTGTTACAGGTTGACACAGGGTCATCACAATATAGTGCACGTACACATTTTCAGATATTTCGTGAGTGGCAGCATAGTCTGATCGACACCGCTACGCGGTGCGATCCAGACAAAAATGTGAAATGGAATGCAGACTGAGGTTAATAAACTATACCTAATTTGTAACGAAAGTTTTGACAAGAACAGAATTCGGAGGAGTTAAAAGTCATAGATGAAATGCAAAAGGGGTTTGGATCTCAGTAAACTGACGTGTATTTCTTCTAGTTGAGAAAAATGCCCGAGATTTATGCTTTTGCTTTGTGATCATATGCATAGTGATGTAAGTTTGTTATTCCCAGGCAGTCATTCTTGAAATTTTTTATGGTAACAAGAAATCTGAGATGGACGTACAGGATGACAACAATACCCCAAGACCAAATTTGGCCAAGGAGTAAAAACAATTGTCATCGGAGACATATAAATTAATTGGGTCTTCTCGATTATCGAGATGGAATAATTTGCTACAGGCATCCATGGTTGAACAATTCCCTGTAGAAGTGTACAGTACAAGGAACTTGAATTCAAATTTCAGTTGGTTAGATGAACAAAGCAGTTTTATTGACATTTTTCAGAGAAAAATGATATAATTTGAATTCTTCTCATTTTTTACTAAATTGAAAAAAACCGCCCATATAGGTGGCTCAAGTGAGAGTAATTTTATTGTCAAAATGACTTTGTAATCCCAAGGAACATTCAATCAGAAATATCCAGAAATATATACTCTTTATCAACATGTTAGGTTAATAAAAAAAAAATAAACAGGGAAAATAACAGGATATTAGTTTCTCTCATCTTGGCAATTTTTGTAAGGCAGCAGGAAATTATGATTCCTAGTAAACAATCCTTAAGGTGTTATATATGATGATTATATATATTTATATAATATATGTACGGAAATTACACAAGTACTGGTAGTAAACAAAGACGAAAAAAACTTCTTACAATCGTCTTCTATTATTCACTGGATAGTTCAACCTTGATATTTGAAAATGACAGCAAAAGGAACGCTCCTCCAGTCAATTTCTAGAACTTGATTAACAAGAGGTGACACCTAGAAGGTGCATCGGCCCTTAAAATGAATGTAGAAATGAATGGCTGGGAGTGATTTTATTCTGATACCATAGAATTCTGATATTTTTAAGGAGAGCTTTTTCTCATTTCTTACGATTAAGATTAGGGGAGTGGTGAGGACAAGCGAGAGCGATCATCACTCTCCTCAATCACAAGGAGTCCTGTTACAAAAAGTTTACGTACAATGTAGGTAATTTCCAATATGGTCAGGGCAGTTGTGGTTTGCAAGTTTCATGACATGTTTCGGCTATGGACCTACATGCATGCTGTATGTGTCTTCTCAATAACATCAGCGAGACCTGCAGTGCTTGCCAAAAGATTGAGTTTGCTCCTGAGAGTTATCTCCCATTACTGATTCAGCTTATGGCTTCTTCACTTTAACTACTGGCATCAGACCATCAAAAGATTTACACGTTCGGCAGTATTAACAAAACTGTACCTGGCTGATTCCCTAATTAAATCTAGACGTTCCTCTTTCGGCAGGAAGTAGATTATCTTAAGCGCAACAAGCTGGTAAACTTCTTGACGGCTATGAGACCAGAGACCATAAAATATTGTACTGTCCAGTACAAACGAAGTGATAATTTTGCCTTTTTCTCTGCCAATTGAAAGCAGCGCAGTCACGGTAAAAAAATTCGCAAAAAATTGTGGTCTTCGGCAGGGATGAAGTGTAGGGGGTTAACGGATCTGAACTATTTTACTTTTGATAGTCCGAAGCCTACTGGTTTTAGCTAGCTAGAATAGCTGAACCACTGAAAACAAGTCCCAAGACATTAACCCCTAAACACTGCTTGTCAAAGAGGAGATTTTTCTCGATTTTTGTTCTTCTTCATTGTTGAGAATATTTAACACCAATGATATGGCCTGTTAGTGTGGTGTTTTTCTATTCAGCTGTAAGTTTTATTTGAAGACGCCCCTTGATACCTCTCATGTGGAGTATTTGGGGTGGCTGAGCACTGCTTTCCGCCATGGTAGAGAAAAATCATCAAGTTATATGTGTATGCAGAAGCATGCATAGCTTGAAATTTTGACGGATAATCCCTGACAAGTTTATCACCTTAAAAGTACATACCCTACTTCTTCTAATTTTTCGAACAGCAATTGTAGACTTAGAAGCAGAAAAAATCCATCTTTATGTCAACTGAGGCAAAATACTGTGGTATGGATATGTTATTTATCCCAAGAACTGCAAATATAGCCAGTGAAATTTGTAGAATGTTTGCAGAATTTCTCAAGACAATAGCCTGAAGTTAAGTTTTGCCATCTGAATAATTAGAAGAAATGGGGTGGCACTTAAATTAAACTACTCCCTATTGGGGAATCAACCAGATGCAGTTTTGTTAACATATCTGTAAATGTAAATCTGAAGTGGTCTCTCAACTTTCAACACACTGTGATAGCAGTATAAATTATCTCCCTTGAATTGAAACAGAACATGAAGCTGCGCTATCGAAACCCCTCGGCTCTGAACCCCAGCTATTATAATGTAAGGGTGTCTCTACCAATTGATTGGCTTGTGGGAAGAAATATTTACCCCTGGTATTGTAAGTGTACTTTCTTTGAAAAAAAAAAAAAGTTTTCCTCCCCTTAAATTAATTTGTTTCTGGAATAAATTGAAAGACAGGGGTAGAATTTCGCAAAATTTTGCGAGAATCCAGTTGGATTCTCAATGGCTTAGTTTGCAAGAATCCAAAAAATCCAAATTTGCGGACTTTGAATTCCCAGTGGCACAGTTTGTGAGAATCCAAATTTCTCGCACCCAGCATTTCTTGACCAGTTGCCACTTCCATCAGTGCTGGTCACTGTGCAACTAAATGTAAATTTCTCAATGGGAAATTGATTGAAATCACTTTTAAATTATTCATTTATTCTTAGGAGGATGGTTAGCACACCTAAAATAGCACACCCTTAAAGTAGTTCAGGCGAGTGATTGGTTATCTCCATTGATGAGCAGTATTCAACCTAAACATTTTTTGTTAAGTGGTAAGTATATATAGTCTGAATCTTATTTCTTTTGTATCTTTGTATTGCAAAAAAACAAACAATTGGTATTGTCTGCATTGCAAAAAAAAAATAAATAAAAAACAAAAGCTGGCCACCTGCATCATTTCCTGGCAAGCAGTAAAACAATTATTATTAATAAACCTTTATATAAAGACTAGGCATAACAGTTCGGCATGGATTTATATCAGATACCGGTACGCAGCAACATTAAAAAAATAAGGAAATTCCTGATATTTTTGTCCCACATATTTTCATTTCATACCATGATGGTTTTTACAGTGAAAGATAAAAATTACCAACAAAAATTCAAGAGTCGCAGACATAAACAAGAAGTGCAGTGCCGTTAAAGTTAAAACCTCAAATAAACGGACTTCTGAAGAAATGCGTCTTCTCAACGCAAAGTGGTAAACCGCGTTGTTGCTGTTCATGACAGGTCTCATGCAGGCAATGTCTCTGAAGAAACGATCCATTTTTATTTTCACAAATTTCCTTACCGCTTGATTCTACTTTGCCCGATGTGCTGTCTTAGGGAAAATTGTTTATCAATCTAATTATGAACGAATCCGAATCAAATTCATCTGCGAATTGATATCCAAATGTCCCAGGTTTCATTTTCACCCTCGTGTAATTCCCTGCGAGGACCACGTGTTAGCCGGATTCAATTCCTTCATATAGGCTGTTTTCGCCTGTTGGGTTTAAAGTAGGTGAGTTTGCACCAACAGCCGAGCGAAGGAGAATACACTTGAGTCATTTGGCGCCAGTCGGGAACCATTACAGAAAGTATTCGAGGCTCCCAAAAAATAATCTAGCAAAGGTTTCCGAGGGTTAGTTAGCGTATTACGTCATCAAAACATAGAGGACCGCCATTGTCCGTTTTGCAGCAAGATAAAAGGATATCTCGGGAGTTTTCTGATTACAGGTCAGCTATTTGACTTGAATCTTCGTGAAATATCTAATAAATCTCTTTGAATGAACAACACACTGATTAAGCAAAGCTTTGCTTGCGTGAATCCAACTGGATTCGCTCAAGTTGCATTTCAGGCGAGTCCTTGCGCGAGTCGATTCCCGGATTCGCGTCGAAATTCTACCCCTGAAAGAGCTGTATCGATGTCTCACCAAAACAACAGTACACATGGCTAGATAAATACAGTACATGTATACTAAATGGCACATGTATGTCATTTTCAAAACAGATTTGCAAGCATTCTTCGCATTGTCTAAGAGAATAAATCAGTCATCCAATCAATAAATAAATGTGATAGTATACTAACATGATATAGAAATAATATGCAAACTTAATATAGGAATTAGTGGATTTTGTTAGACAAGGGGCATAACTCTGCAAAATACTTTCTGACACGACTCATTTTCGATAGGCATCTAGTGTCATTTTCAAAACAGATTTGCAGGCATTCTTCGCATTGTGTAAGAGAATAAATCAATAAATCAGTCATCCAATCAATAAATAAATGTGATAGTATACAAAAATGATATAGAAATTATATGCAAACTTAACATAGGAATTAGTGGATTTTATTAGACAAGGGGCATAACTCTGCAAAATACTTTCTGACACGACTCATTTTCGATAGGCATCTAGTTCAGGTCAAGAGAAACAACTGTATCACGTTAGGATGTTGTATATGGAACGGTTCTGAAATTATCACAATAACAAATCATAAATGGATTTTTATTTGTAAAAAGGGGCATAACTCTGCAAAATATTGTCCGAGATGACTCATTTTCGATAGGCTTCTGATTTACGTGAAGATAAATAGATGTAACAAGTTTGGTTGCCATGCATGAAACGGTTCTGTAGATATCGCGGTAACGGACGGACGGACGTACGGACGGACAGCCGTACATGATGACGACAATACCCCTAGGCCAAAGTTGGCCGAGGGGTAAAAAACTGTCCATATACATGGGACAAAAGCAAACAAAAAAGGTCATCGAGTCTGGAAATGTTTGCCCTTATTGTTTTCGCCTCAATCACAGCTGTTGTTTTTCATTCCATTGCTATCCATGGTGTCAACACTTAAACACTGAATCCAGACCTCTCCTGATAAATGGTGATAAAGCAGGTTTTCCGGGAAAATTACAAAAGCTATTTATAAGTTGAATCAATAGTGTCCTCATGAAAGGGGATTGTGAGATGGAGTGTGGAAATTAACAGCTCCAGGCAAGCATTAAAATAAACAAATATTCCTGGCACAGTTACTGGTTTATTGACATATGAAGACCAAATAAGATGAAGCCAACATATATATATATTGCAGATGGTCCTCTAAGGATAGACAGTCAGAATTTATAAACTCAGAATAAAAGAATACCTCAAGCCCGGCGCACGCGAGAGCTATGAGCTGAGCTAACGGCCTCAATTGCCTGTCAGCTCAGGGGCTAGCTCTCGTGTCCAGGCAATTTTTTGTGAGTTTTTGGCCTCGTGAGGCCGGGAGAAAAATATCAGACTTGTTTGATAATTTCACCTCGCGAGGCCAAATCATCAGCGTGTGCGGCGAACGCAAGCCAACAGCTCAGCAGTTTTATTGCACCGACCAATGAATCGCATCTTATTTTCACACGATTCATATGCACGACTCTTCAAAATGGTCTTGAAGAAGACGTTATGCGGGAACTGAGATCAATTTCGTGAAACTTTTGCTCACCGTGTGCGCTGAAACCACACTAGAGCTAGCCCCTGAGCTGACAGGCAATTAGCTCTCGTGTGCACCGGGCTTAAATCTCCCTCCAATAATGGAAATGAAAACTTCGATCTGCATCTCTAACATCAAGTAGGCTGTAGTGCAAGGTCAAATCAACCACACCAACTGATCAAGACTTTACACACTCTTCGAAGACACTCGAGATAGTCATAGATAGCCTTCATACAATTCTATTCAATAAAAATTCCAAGAGTTTTTCAAGCTGATATATTAGATCATTTTCCAGGAGTTTTCTAGCACTAAATTACACAATATTTGACACGAATATTTATAAACTGTTGATCGTTGGAAATACAAAATGTTATTTTCCAGGAGTTTCCAGGACATAAACCTTTGTTTCAAGCACTTTCCAGGATGGAATTCAAATTCCAGGAGTTCCCAGGAATTTCCAGGCGGCATATCAACCCTGCATAGACATTTGAAAATGGTAGTGGGCCCTGAATTTGCAAAGATTCCTAGTCACTGTTGAAGGTCAAAGAATATGACATATTTTGGGACATAGTCTCAGACCTATTTTAGCAGGGTGACATTTCTCGTCAGTCTGCCAAACAGAACTTTTTCTTAACAGACATAATACATATTAGTATCCACACTCGATAACCGTTTCTCTTATAAGAATGATAATGGATGGACTGTCTAGCTTCTCACATAAAACTACAGGTGAATAAATCTCATTTCGGTCTATATGTCAAGATAGGAAAAATATTTTCAAATGCTGATTGCTGATAATTACTGGCATATTTCCAATTTTAAAGTTACCAAAATATGCATCAAGGCAAGCATAAATCTTTTCTATGACTCAAGATGGTTATATGAAAAATATTTATCCCCTTTATGCGAGTTATTCCCAATCTCGAATATTTCCCCAAGGGAGAGTTGAAAGTGACGACTCTCTGCACACTGACCTGTAACGTGACCAGAGTAAATCCATTGATTTAATTTGCGGTTCGTTATAGAAGGAGATAATCCATAGGTTGCCGAAACGTTAGTATTTGGAGAATTAGAAAGCTAATTCATAGACATAGGTTCAATCAATATTTCAGCGTGAGATTTGGGGTAGAGGATAGTAATTTACCCCTTCAGGAATGATTTTTGTATTAATGCAAATTGAAGTAGTCTAAAATCCCAGATTTTCCTGTCTTGATCCGGTTCCACTATATTTCAGTTATATCAAGGGTCTTAATCCTTTTTACACCTGGAAGCCTCATGTGTGCCCAATCCTCTTATGACAAGCTGTCTGAGGAGCCGAGGCCTTTAATTCTTTCCATGACATGGGGTGTGCACAGTCATGAAGTGTGCACAGTCATGGGGTGTGCATAGTCATGGGGTGTGCACAGGCATGGGGTGTGCACAGTCATGGGGTGTCCACAGTCATGGGGTGTGCATAGTCATGGGGTGTGCACAGTCATGGGGGGTGCATAGTCATGGGGTGTGCATAGTCATGGGGTGTGCACAGTCATGAAGTGTGCACAGTCATGGGGTGTGCATAGTCATGGGGTGTGCACAGTCATGGGGTGTGCACAGTCATGGGGTGTGCATATAGTCATGGGGTGTGCAGTCATGAAGTGTGCACAGTCATGGGGTGTGCATGGTCATGGGGTGTGCGCAGTCATGGCGTGTGCACAGTCATGGGGTGTGCACAGCGACATATCCTTTAAGATGTATGTTGCTTCTTGGTTTGTGTGTGGGTGTGTGTTTAGAGGGCCTCAGGGAAGATCAGCATTTACTGCTGACTGAGTACACTGTATACATCACCCTCAGTAAATAAAAATTATTATTATTATTACTTGTTAATCGCATGACCTGGGATGTGTACAACTGAAATACTGTGCGAGTATAACAGAGCATTTTCAGGACCGAATTCTTGGATCCCAGACTGAGAGGAGTCGAACTTAAAGTGATTCAATTGATTGATCACATTTTTGCCATACTGTTAACCCGACAAATAGTTACATGTAGCTTCGGCGCTCCAGTGCAGATTTCAGGCAACTTCCACACAGTCACTAAACCTTGACATCACAGATCGATCAATACTAGCAGAACGCAGGATTCTAACGATTGGAAAGCTGCATGTTGAATAAGAGAAAAGCACACCACAGCAATTAGTACCTAAAGTTTAACAGCAATTAGTACCTAAAGTTTAACCAGTTTTACTTATTGCTTAAGTTTCACCATATTTCAGTCAATACGGACATATAATCGGTTCGATGATTTGGCTGGAATACCGATCAATTCCTTGCATTAAAGTTCTGCAAGGCGCGCTTACTGATTGAAGCAGCAAATCTGCAATTCCAAGTTAGCAAACTTTTAAGTTTTATTTATTGCTCAATTTTCACCACATTTTATTCAGTACTGAAATACATTTACTTGGTTGGATGATTTAGTTGGACCATGTGAATTCATTGCATTACGGTCTTGCAAAGTGCTTATCAGCTGAAACAGCAAATTTGCTATTCCACAGTGATCAGACTTCAGACAAAAGAGCTGAATTTGAATAAAACTTTGGATGGCCTAGCTTGGTCTTCCTGTGCTTTAGCAAACTGCCCCCCGTGATTAGATAATCATTCATTCACATTGGACCAGACTCTGTGCCTTGGTTATTTTATGACCCAACACCCTGAGAGTTTCAGAGTCCAGCCAGTAGTTTCACCATCGCATGTTCATTAGTGAGCCTCATTTTTGTTATCCTTTTTTCCTACGAAGTAAGGCTCTCATTTGCAAATTGTCTGGTAATGAGTGAGTCCATCCAAATCCTTTCCCCGGCAAAATAAGGAGAACCGTTGATATTAGACCCTTGATTTTGGCATGAATGTGCATTAGGGGACTGTTACCAGCAAGATCTGAGCTGACCTACTTTTGATGAAAATTTGACCTATTTAGGTGACCTATAAACCTCGAAATTGGCAAAAACATGTCCTAATACCTCCTAAGACCATGGAAATGTGCTTGATTAGGTCAATGTCAGTGTGACCTGACCTAATTGGTCAAGATCAATGTGACCTACTTTCTGACCCAATTTCTGACCTAATTAGGTGACCTAGAAACCTCGAAATTGGCAAAAACATGTCTCAATGCCTCATACAACCATGAAAATGGTCAGCCTTTGGTCAAGGTAGACGTACCCCCCTCTCGGACTCTCCCCCCATTCGGTCGCTACGCTCCCTCAGACTTGGTCGCTTCGCTCCCGCGTATGTTGCGGACCCGGAATTTTTTTTCTGGCGGAATCCCTGCATTTAATCCAAATGCAATCCTGTCTAATCCATCCATGTACATGTAGTCCATTCATACCACGGACTAAATTTAAAAATGCTTACGCTTTTGAAAGGTCTGATAAAATATTCGAAATAAACCCTTTACATGTATCTGGCTGCAGAAACTGCCCTAGAGGAGTCATTATACTTATATCATGCTGCCATTTTCTCCGAAGTACGTAGCTTAACTGCACAGGGAAGTTACTAAATGAGAATCAAGAAGGTATTTTGAGCCATCAATTCATTTCCTGCATTAGGATTGGCATAGGTTCAGCACAATGCAACAAACATGACAGATAAGACAACCAACATTATGCACAGAACAGATCAGGAAGATGGTTTAAGAGATTAATCTTTTAATTACATAATTTTGACCGATTAGAATTAGATTACAGCTTAATTATTATTTGACAATTTAAGTACATGTACTTTCATAGCTGGATCAATTTAAATAAAACCTGAAGTTTTTTTCAATTTGTCCCATTTGATAGGGACCAGGGATTAAATGTATCAGAACTTTTCAGGGGAATTCAGAAAAATTTTAAAACTTCAGCCGAGGATATATTTGCGCACAACGAGCAGTTCCAATGAATTAGCGCTCTATTTATGGATTATAATCTGCAAGTGAAGGAAGCTGTGCCAGATTTCCAAGAACTGATGAATCAAAGTCAATAGGTATTAATGAGGCTGTAGGAGGATATCCTGGATTCAAGGAATCGACCGCTCGAGTGGAAGGGTCACAGGCCTTGCGTTTCGACGGGTATCCGATACTCGTGGAGATACCCGTTCATTCGTTTACAGGAATCTGTTTGGATACCCGTAAAATAATGTCTGGGGAAAATTTTGTCGATCAAAAAAACCCATATTCGGCTTTAATAATCGATATTTTACCTAGAAATCATCGACCGCAGGCTTTACAAATGGCGGAAGTTCATATTTTTACGACGTCTAAGTGGCCGACGAATTATGGCAGCTGCGTGCATTCTCTTGTACTGGGCGATTTTCGTCGTATCATCTCTAGCTACGAGCATTTACAACAAACAACCGTGCATAGGAGAATGCAATTTCAGAAACACTACCATTTTACGGTCGATCGATGGTAAACATGGAGGACACGCGTGGGCTTGATTCCAATCTGCTTGAAAATGTCGAAAGGAAAGACAATATCTGTACAGGCTTTCAACGAATGGCCAGATAATGTAAAGGATGGTTTTGTCTTCATACAGAACGACGAAAAAACGTTCATTTGAATTGTTCGTAATTTCTTGTTGACTTCAAATTACATCAATTTTAAATTTATTTATTTATTTATTTATTTGACCATATTTATACAGGGTAGCCTGTTCAGTGAAAAACACTGATCTCCCACAGGGCCCTGTTACATGCTCACAGCCACACCACAGTAATAAACTATAACACTATCACAGAATTATGTAAAAATAACATAAAAATACACCATAAGAATATGAGACAGATCTATATACAGACATTGATACCCCATTGGTCCGATGATCCTTTTAAGTTAAATTCATATTGCGTGTTTGTTCATCAACATATGCTAGGTATCATGATGATGGTATTACTATATCCATTCGTATTACTTAAGGCAGACCCGTGACACTCATAGTGAGAGACAGAGCTATTCTATAGTCCATAATGACAATATAATCAAGGTCCATAACCTCAAATCGAAAATTTTCAAGTGACTCCATTTTACAGCTCCAATTAAATTAATTCAAGGAGACAATCCTTGACATAATTCATAAATCATGCTGCATGTTATTGTAGTTGCTCAAGAGAAAGTTTATCCATTCATCCTATATGTATAACAGTAAGCTTGACAGTTGATTGGACGGTCAAAGATCTGCTCAATGAATCGAATGGCTGCACAGGGGTGGGGAACAACATGATGTGAGAATCAATTATCCTATTCACACTAAAGATGAAAAGGGTACATAAATGTTTAGTCCACTTTAATCTCCACACTTCAATTTCTCGTCACTTCAGTGGATACTGGTAGATACCCGTAAACTGCAATTGCGGGTATCCATTTGGATACCCGTGAATTTCGACGAAAAGCAAGGCCTGGGTCATACACAGGACACGGTCTTTGTTAGAATATCAGGTCAGTCACGACATACAACATCATCTCTACATGAGGCTGCTTGTCCAGCAACAAATAGATGGCCAGAATTAGGACGGCGGTCTTGTTATTGCTCCATATTACACAAAATTTCATCATTCAACCATACTGTATTCATTCTTCAGGTATCAGATACAATGTATTACTGTCAGATGTATGCTGATTGCTTTGAGCTGAAAACACAACATGCAGCTTGTGTACACATGGCTCTCGGCCAATCAAAATCGTCTGTTACCAAATGGAGAGGCGTGTGATATCATGGCTAAACATGATGGAACATGCAGGTGCCCTCCTACCACATAGTTGAGCGAACTGGTTTATTCTAGATACTGGCTGCATTGTCCTTTCTTCTCATTATACAGATAATGCTGTTTGTGTCAGTCACATACATGAAGAAGACCTAATGTACCTGAGTGCCATATTTTCCCATGGCAATCCATAATAGGTGTTACCGCGCTGACAGCAGTATGCAACAGCTCTGACATTGGACATTGCCATTTTGAGGAAGCTAGAAAAATGAAGAATCTAATGATGATTGAATAATAAAATCATGTCCGTTGTTCCTTGTGATATCAACAATGTCTGCCAAATATGACTCAAACTAGCCTTGTATTTCAATCTTATGCAATGGATGGCACATCAATCATTTTCCACTCTACACCTCCCGTATTTTCTTGGCGCTTTTCTAGGCCATAATCAACACATTTTCTGTTGTTCCGAGGCTTTCCCAGGCCTTGGAGGGGTGGGGGTGATTTGGCTTATTGTCACACTCAAGGTTATTTCACTCGTATGGTGACAGCCAGTTTGATTGGTAGAGGGAGCCAGAGAGAACCACCACCTGTCGGCAAGTAACAGGCAAACTTTCACACATGCACCAGCTGGGCTTGAATCCATGCCAGTTCAGCGGTGTGAGGCTAGCGGTCAACAGTGAAGCGCCTTAGATCACTTGGCAACTTAGGCCTTGGATTTTAAATTATATCTTCCAAGAGTTTTGAAGATTTTGTGGATCCCCAGTTCACAACTTTTTCTACACATTTCCAAACGAGAAAACCTGGTTTTTCACGAAAAAAAATGTCCCTAAACTGAAAAAAAAAGAGAAAAAAACCCAATGTTCATATGATGGTACCTGCATGTCACATCTAATTATCTCATCAACAGATGAGTATTCCACAAAACTTCATTAGTGCTTGTTGAATAGTTTTGGTGTGATGCTGTTATAACAACATTGCGACAAACGGACGCATAGATGAACAGATGGAAGAACAGGTTCGAACATATATGCCTTGATCGTTCTGCATTCGCAAGAGCATAACATGAATTGCAGGCAAGCACCTAAAAGGTGCGTGGACCCCTCAGCCTGTTTTTTTTTTTAGTCAAGTAGGATCAGGGCTGCATCTAGAGTCAATTTTGTTTCGGAAAACATATGGGCACCCAAAACTCAAATGAAACAAAAAACGAAAGTGTTGTTGCTGTTCAATTTGAAATGATTTCTGAAGGAAATACTCCTAGAAAAAGCTTCTGGGAGCCTCAATATCGATCCGATTGCATAGCTGGGTATTGAATTTCATGTTAATAAACCTCTGTTTTGTGATTGATCACAGGCTCTTTGCGCCGAAATTCACTTAAAAAAATTGGACCCTCAATAATGAATTATGAAAAGGAACTGGGAGTTTGGGATCGGAACCTGCAAAAAATCCCTGGATACCGTATATAACAGACTTCGGTTTCACGTGAGTGGTGTGCTGGGATTACAGCATGCAGGAAAGTGTAGCTCTGTTAGTGGCAATTTATGCATTGCACAAGTGTGATAACAAGTAAACACACTGATTGACACAGGCCCACCCTTATCATTAATTGGGGGGGGGGGGGGGGGGCGGGAATAAGCTGCAGGTATGCAAACTGGTTCAAAATTGCCCCGAGTCAGGCTAAAAATGGGCTCTCCTAATCACTCGTTTTAAATTATTTCCAAGGTACAGTAACATGTTTGGTGACAAAAATTGAAGCATTATGTTGTACCAGTTAAATGTGTGGACACAAATATGGTTCATGCAAAAGTTTTAGGATAAATCATATGATGTAGAATAGAATGATTTAGAATAGAATGATTTAATAGCAAAATTAAAGAAAAATGTTGTCCTTCATTCAATGAGAATCTTGAATGGACCAGGCTTTCTTGTATCAGGGAACCTTCAAAATTCACACTGAAACATGCAACCAAGGGTTCCCGATGGGCATAGATAACAGTGCAAAAGCTAAGCCATCAATAAATAATACCAAAACAAAATTAACAAGAGCCCAAGGGGCTTCAATATACGCCCGTATATCTGGGATTACATTGGTTCAAATTTCAAGGTTGTTTAATAGCCTTGATTCCAATTGATCTAGCAATCCAGAGAAAGGTCTACAATTTTTTGCTTATGAGAATATATATCACATCTTACATTGAATGATAAACTAAAATGAGCTTAACTCTTGGTAACTGGTTGACCTTGAAGCAAGAGCTGAGAGCTCACATATCCCACACTGAAATCGACAATAGTCAAACACAAGAAAATAGTAGTTTTCCTGCAAATGGATTCCTTTCAGACGAGAGAATTT
Organism: Hanleya hanleyi; assembly: GCA_036873755.1. Classification (NCBI taxonomy): domain Eukaryota; kingdom Metazoa; phylum Mollusca; class Polyplacophora; order Lepidopleurida; family Hanleyidae; genus Hanleya; species Hanleya hanleyi. The sequence continues at coordinate 47,452 of JAVTVY010009062.1, forward strand.
TTCATGAAGGAAGAAGAAAGTGATGAAGTAAACCTTTGTTCTTGAGTTAATAAACAGGTGTGAAGTTCATAAAGGACTCCTTTCCCCATTAAATTAGTAAATCTATGGTTTTTATTTCACAACAGTTTAAAGTGAACGTAAAGGAAACATGCACTCTGTGGGAAAGAACTACAATGAAAGTATGAAACAGCAGCAACAAATATTTTTGGGGATTTTTTTGCACCGAGTAGGAACGAAATTATCTCTGTTGTTTTATTGTTCCCCGGCAGCAGCCATGTTGGCTATCTCACCTCAGAGCAGTGACGTCGTATCACCTTGGGAGCTCTCCACTTTGTGGAGTTAGAAAGCGCAGTAAGCATGTAAACATGTTATCGAAGACCCAGATTTCGACACTTCGTATAATATGCCTATCTCGCAGTGTCTCTGTCCCGCCAAACGGTAATAAAATTATTTTTACCTCACTTAAAAGTTTAGAACTTCCACACTCTGACGTTTCTGAATCGATGTTGTTGATCTCGGTGTCTTTGATCTACGATGCGACAATTCTGTTGGGATTGCATCTTCTTTAAAGTTTAATTTCCTTCGCCTCCTGGCTCTCCTGCTGGGCGTCAACATCAGCCTTCCGTAGAGGTCAGGTTGGAAACATTCGGCTTTAAAATAGACCGAAAACAGCACAGATTTCTCGGTTGGAGTACAGTCTAGTCTGCCGATGTTGTGCAGCCACTGTTTGAGTCCCGGCTTCCCTAACGGGAATCTGTGTAATGATAACTTATCCGACTGTAGCGGTAGCAGAGGAGAACCCGAGACGGATGTATTTTGCTTGCCATCACTGCGCCCTGACAAGTTTCAGCTCGGTAAACACTTGCTGGAGACACGCAACACAGTCAAAACACGCTTGAAACAACCGAGCCCCCACCTCCGCCATTACAATTCGTGTTACAGTAAAGCCACAACAAAGTGATACTACGTCACAGGAAAATATCACGTGCTACAAGGAAGCGTTTTCATTGGCGCAAGGCTACTAAATAGACGAAGATGGCGGAGTCCAGTCGATTGTTGCACCAGTCAATTATTCCGGTGTTTGGAATTATTTTTTCGGAAGAGAAAAAATCACAAAAAATATTTGTTGCTGCCAACTGATACTTTTAATATAGTTCTTCAACATCGCGTGTATGTTGTCACAGCCTTTACGTTCACTTTAACTAAATGAAGCGTTTCAAACATGGGAGACAACTCCACAGGACAATATCATATAAATGCAGGGGAAAGACTTTTGAATATTCCAACAATATTCCAACACATTTAGTCAGCTAAGCTTGATTCAGTTTTGGGGGACTGCGACCTAGAACTTTGACAAATTGATCTCATATGTATGGTTCCACTTTGCCATGCGAGTAAGGTATACTCAAAGTTTGGTACCAATCCATACCTTGAAACTAGAGCTATCGCATGGACAACAAATGTTAATGGATGAATGGACAGAACGCAACATCGCATTACACGACCTCGTCTTCGACAGGCATAAGAAAATGTGACTTTTAATGATTTCTTGATTTTGGGGTCACAGTGACCTTGACCTTGGCCTAAATTTTGGTACATGACAAACCGTCTCCCCTCAATTTCTCAATGGACACAAAAAATCATGATTTTTAACAATTTCACAATTTTGGGGTCACAGTGACCTTGACCTTTGACCTTGACCTACATTTTGGTATGTGACACATAGTGTGTCCTTAATGTATCTACTGACACAAAAAATGTTATTTTTAATAATTTCCTAATTTTGGGGTCAGTGACCTTTGACGACCTAATTTTTGGTATGCATCACTTCATTTCCGCCTATTGAATCCACTCACAAAAAATAAGAAATTTTTAACGATTTCCTGATTTTTCGATCACACTGACCTTTGACCTCTGACCTTGACCTACATTTAATATGCAACACATCGTTCCCCCTAGGGCATCCACTCACCAAAAATTAGAACTGTAGATAGAAAACTAACAACGATCAATGATTTCCTGATTTTTGACAACAGTGACCTTTGACCTCTGACCTCGACCTTAATTTTGGTACGCGACACATCGTCTCCACCTGGCGTATCCACTCACAAAAAATTGCAACTGTGGATAGAAAACGTTCACAGATATAGAACGGACACGAACACTTCAGTGATTTCCTGTTTTTTATGCCAGTGACCTTTGACCTCTGACCTTGA
>JAVTVY010009063.1:0-46027 GCA_036873755.1 Hanleya hanleyi
CCTGTTATCTATATACATGTACCTGTACTCATAAATAACTTAAATTCCATCACCAGATTCATGTTTGGTGTACATATAGAAGGACTACATTGTGCATCAGGATGCGAAATAGCCCTTTGCCCGGTTGCACGGGGCAACCTAAATTTCCTTTGGGCAACCAAATTCTGACCAAATTGCAATGCATTTGGATGTGTTGGTTGCCCGTGCTTGCCAACGGGCAACTAGAATTTGTTTGTCTATTTCATACCCTGTGCATAGCTAAAATTCTTCACAGCATATGACCGGACATCTGAAAGAGTAAGTCAAGGTCACTCATCCTTGATAAGGTTCTGATTAATAACTGGTTGCATATGAAGTGTAAATATGGCAAGGCTAGTATCAATAACATTTCAAGAGATAGCGTTAACATTGTTAACAACAACGTACCTTTTTTAATTAGATAATTTTATCTCGTAAAAATGATGGCAAAGACTGATTCTTCCATGTGCTACTGATTCTATATACATGTGCATGAATATATGTAACATTAATGTTAAACAGACAAACTTACTTTTACCTTCTACTGTGACCTCGTTTGTGACCTTAGACATACACAATGTAGGTCAAGGTTGATCAACCCAAACATGCTCAAAAGGGTTGGAATCAATAAAAAGATTTGCATCTGTGATCAGAAGTGTAAATTTAAGCTACATGTAGCTCTAAAGCTTCAAGAGAGCATTACCATATTATTTGACCTTGAAAAATAAGTCAAGGTCAGTCGAGATCAATAAAATTTTAGCCAATGAGCATGTGCATTCTCTGTGATGTGGATTTGAAAAGGAGAGCTCCAATCAATGAGATATGCTTTCAGGATCATCGCTTCAAGTCCATCGTCAGCTACATATGTGGTAAGAATTTGGGAAGGCTAGCAATAACCCTTGAAGAAATATCATGCCAATAGCATCAAATCTAGTTTCAATGTGTAATTTAACCTAAAAATAGGTCAAGGTTGGTCATTTTCAAAAGACTTCTGGTCCCATCACCAGCTGCAACTGTTTGGAGTCGAACATGGACAGACTGACCACACCATTGATGACTATAGATACACTTTGGCCAAAATTGGCTGTCTGAGGGGTTACAATATCTAGGTCTCAAGTTTGATTACATGAAGAAATTCACAAAATGTGATATTCACACAGTGAAAAGCACTGTGCGCCACAATTCATGGGCACTTATTGGGATTATGGCTTGCATATTGGAGTAGGACGGCACAGTAAGATACCTAACATACATGATCAAACTGACAACCAAGTCATCCAAAACCTACATGTATCATTAATTATAGTATGATTACAAAAACTTCTGCAGAAATCCTATCATGGAACATGTCTCATTCTAGACGTATCCCATACTGCATTCAATCACATACTGCATGTGTTAGTACTGGAGCTAGTGCCAATAATTACGAAACTATAAAATTGAACAAAACTATTGAATGTTGACTTGTATATCTGTTACTACAGCAACATTTCAACTTAGATATACATTTTCCATGTTCATGTATGCATGTTTCAGATCTACATGGTAAGGTTTATAACATCTGTCATCGGCAAAACTGCGTACATGTTGTGTGTCAGATTATAAATGAGAAAGATATTTTTGAATTATTTTTTAACTTCATGTTAATATTCAATTACATGTACATGTATGTATGATGTAGGTAGATTTCTTTCTTAATTGTTTTATAAATTTAATTTTTGATGATCATGTGACAGACAGAGAACAGTCAGGGGATGCAAAGCCCTCACACTTGCTGTAGAGTCAGCCTCCTGTATTCGTGAAATCTGCCAGAGCTGTTGGTCAATCTCCTGGATTTTATTTCGAGCGAGTAAAGCAAGAGTGATCTCTCTCTCCAATATTCACTCTCCACTGCATTCAACATCCAGGATAATGATTGAAAGCTCCCTGAAGAAAACGTTGGGATAGCGATGGAAAGTGGGAGTGATCTCCCTCCTTGAAATCGAGAGATGGTTATTATGTCAACAAATTTCAAAAGGCAAAAACTTTGTGAGATACACTCAAAACTGTTTCCGGAGCACACAGTTGCTGCTTGCAGTTCAGATTTCTTAATTTTTAAGCCACATTGACCTCTGACCTCGACCTACATTTGGTATGCAACACATCGTTCCCCCAGGGTATCCAATCACCAAAAATTGGAAATGTAGATTGAAAACTGTCAATGATCAAAGATTTTCTGATTTTTAGGCCAGTGACCTTTGACCTCTGACCTTGACCTCAATTTTGATATGCGACACATCCTCTCCATCTAGTGGATCCACCAACAAAAATTGCAACTGTGGATAGAATACATAGATATAGACCAAACACGAAAGGTTAAAATGATTTTATGATTTTCAGGCCAGTGAATTTTGGTGCATTTTGACCTCTGACCTCGACTTCCATTTTGGTGTGAGACACATTGTCTCCCCGGAAGGGTATCCAGTCACAACAAAAATGGAACTCTAGATGGAAAACTGTCCCAGATATTGACCGGACACAAATGGACGGACAGAAAGATGGACGGACAGACAGACAGAAATCACCATCACATAATATGTCCGCCTTTCTGGCGGGCGTAAAAAATTAAAAGACTTACCCTATAATCAGTTCGGATGTTGAGGACAAGTGGTGAGTTACGCTCCAGAGAAACAGGTAAATCATCCAACAGAATGAGGTGCTGGATAGGCTTGTCATTGCCATGGCAACCTGTCGACTGCATCAGTAGCAAGAGCGACACAGCTACAAGACAGCCACCCGATGATTTACGCCCCATCATTTCAAAGCGATGTACCATCCACACCTTCAGACTTCACGGGAGTGGCAGAGTGATAGCCTGAGCCCGGATATTATGTGTAGACCTTGATGACATTGGTCCCCTGGTAAAAGAAGACAAAAGGAGAGCAATTTATTATTTTTATTACATCCATTTGGTGGACAGGTAGTTTGTCTGAGAACATCCTTTATCTTACCCAAGGGAAGTATCACAGTATCGCCATATCATGCATATGAGACAACAAAATCCAGACAATGTCCACGATGACCTCGGATTTGATATAGAAGTACATTTGAACACAGGGTCATAAAGGCATCAATATGAGCCTGTTTCGGCCACAAGAGGCATGGCATCATGATATATGAGTTTGCAATAGAATGCAGCTAAAAAAAAGAAAGATATAGTTTATTACATGATAGAAAAAATAAAATAAACAAGATGGTTTCCTGCAAAGAAACGGTCAGCAGTTTTCAATGATCACAGCATGACATCATGATATTCTGAATCTCTGCATAAAATCCTTATCACTGATGAGTATTCCTAAATCCCACTGAATTTCCAAGTCATTTTCTGGAGGATGATGCTACCTTTTGCATCAGTGTTGTTATTATTTACATGTACCTGTAGAGCCTGGCGCACACCTAGCCAATTCTTTCGGAAGTAATTTATGAATAAAATCAATTAATGAATAAAATCGTAATAAGAATCAAGAAAATCCAAATGAAATGGGTCATGTGACAATGCTGCTACTTTGATATCGAAAATGTTGAAAATTTATTGGTTGATGAATAAATGTTGAAGTCGGGAGTTGCTGCAAACCTCCGACATCATCCCGATTGCTAATGAGTCAGTTGCAAGAAATCAAAACAGTTTGATAATTATGTCCGATTCAGTCATGAGTAAAAGCTTGCCACCACACCATTCCTTGCAATCTGACCTGATCGATTTTTATTGCTAACGAGTAAGTGAGTGAATAGAATTTAATGTCGCTTTCAACAATATTTCAGCTATATCACGACTAACCAACTAAGCTCCACCCAGCCCAGTTGTGTTCCTGCTACTTCAAAGAAGAAATCTTTGAAGCAGCATGGAACCAGATACCCTCCAGCCACCCTATAAAACACTGAGGACAGCACACAAAGCGGCACAAGACACAGACAGGATGCTTACATGGTGCAATAAAGTGATATTACAGTGTTAGACATCACATTATCAAGTTCCTGTTGCTTCTCAGCAAAATGTATTGAGGCAACAGGAACCTGAATCCACCCAACCACCCGCTTATTGCTAACGAAAGAGTCATGAAGGTTTGCGCTGGTCTTGTAGGGTATCGACACTCATGCGTGCCAGTCGTATTGCTAAGGTTATAGACAATTTGGATAATGTATAACTTCCAGTCATAAATATGAATGCACAAGGAGACACACTGAGTCGAGTCTAACACATTATACCTCACATTTTCCATTATGAAGGAGTGCCACAAACACAAATGCACCAGATCACACGAACACTAGTATTATACTAGTACTATGACTATTCCCATCTGAAACATGATACCATTCTGATCTCCATTAACAAAAGAGTTCTGGATGCCTTCATCTCAGGTGATTGACCTGTTAAATATGCTTATAGAACGAGGTAAACAAGTCTCTTCATTCCTCCGCATGTTCTGATGCGCCCTTTCCATGCCCTGCCCGACTCTCACTACAAGAAAGTTACTGACCTACAGAGAAACCACACAAGGGACTTGGTCTAGAATGTTTTATACATGCAAATACAGCTAGGTCATATATCAATTACAGAAAAAACCCACATGAAATTCAAAAGAGCTCAACATTGACTCTCAACATTATACAAATGCTGCAGGGGGAATAAAAGCAAAAGCGAACTCCCAGAATTCTTTAATCACCAACATCTTCTCCTAACTGTCTGCCCTTTTCCTTTGGGCCAGCCACAATATTAGTTTTGTGTTTCTTGTAACCACGGTAACCCTGCATGAATGTTACATGCACCTACATGTAACAATATATTTTTGTGATTGCAAAAGTTTGGCCTTGCATTTTTTTCTTTTTTTATGTCCATGTTTTTCAACAGAATTTTGTGAAATTTTAAAAATTTACAACTATAAGAAAAAGAAAATTAAACCTAGGGGTTATTAAAAAAAATTACATTTCAAGCATTCCGCCAAGTTTTTTGAAAAATGTGTCATGGTCATTTGGCATTCAATAATGCCTAGGCTAGTTCACGATTTCTTACTGATTTCACTGAGCTTTTCCCATCTGAGATGACCATGCCAAAAATAGGTCAAGGTCACTTGCTTTCACCTTTCTGGTCTCCAGGAGCCTATTCAAGACTCCATAGCTGTCGGCATTGGATGAAATTACAGAAATAACGACATGATAACTTATATATAAACATAAACACAGAATAACTATGAAGTTAATTACCAGGAAGTAGACATCAGTAAAGTTTTTGCAGCACTCCTTGCTAATTATCTTCTCGTCAATGTCAGAATTAAATAATGCCTTTTTGTCATTGTCTCACTTTTTTCAAGCATTCCAATAAGACTGTCTAGCTCATAAACCCAAAAACTTTCTACACACATTAGCTTATATCTGATTATCAAATTTATACAGCTGTTGTCTTCATGCAATGTGAGTTGTAAGGTCCCAGAAAAATTTGTTTGCTTCCAGTTATCCTACATACCTACCTTAAATACTGCTGCCTATCCAAAATATTTGATGGAGTTTCAGCACTCCTCCGAGAAACCGCAAGAGTGGCATGTTTTCGGTTGTTTGTGTGTGTGTTAGGATCATTGTGTGATGTCTAGCACACCTCAAACCAGAATGCCTTGGTTTTTCGGAAAAAAAGACACACAACTGAAAAGGACACATTTGTTTTTAATATGTTCCAATGCTTCATGAAATCAATACATGTAAAATAGCTTCAAATATTTTTTTTTGTGCCTACCTACCCTTATTTCGTTAGATCCATAACAGCAAACAAACATATTTTTTCTTCGGCCTTAGTCACAGTCCGTCACAATGACAAATTCAATATAAGCAAAGAATGAATAACTATTCCAGCAATTTCTGAAATACTTTACACATTGTACATTAAAGTGATCGTAAACCCTCCAGTAAAGTTTTCATCAGATGAAAGACCATTGCAAACAGTGTGGGAAAATATTTATTTTAATTTTTTACGATTTTCTTACACAGAGTAAACTGCAAATAAAGCGTGGTATTCTGTGGTGGTCTGTTGCAATCATATTTAGGTCCAGTGACATCACACTGCCTTAATACATATATTTCAAACTTTGTATGCTTTGAGTTTCAACACAGACTCACTGAACATTCCAATGTGCAATGTTTCACCAAAATCTGGAAGATGGTAATTCATAGGAGTCAAGTCAACTTGAATCTTGCATTTAATTTCCCAGATTTTGGTGAAACATGCACATTGGAACAGTGAGTGTGTTGAAACTCAAAAGTATACACACCTTAAGCTTGAATCAAGCATTGGAAAGTGCATACAAAGTTTGAAATATATGTATTAAGGCAGTGTGATGTCACTGGACCTAAATATGATTGCAACAGACCACCATAGAATACAATGCTTTATTTGCAGTTTACTCTGTGTAATGAAATCGTAAAAAATTACAATAAATGTTTTGCACAAAGTTTCCAATGGTCTTTTATTTGATGGAAACTTTATTTTGATGGGTTACGATCACTTTAAGCACAAGTGATAGAATCCAAATTATGATGTGTGTTTCACACTCTCTCATGGATTTCCAGGCATAAAATATCTAATTTCTTTGATAGGCATTTAGAAGTTGGCGTATATAACACAATGCTATTCTATGGATAACAACTTCTTTATTGCTGTGGAGCTGACGTTTCGTTGGAGATACTTCCAACTTTTTCAAAGCTACATGTAACTTGCTCAAGGAGAAAGTTACCCGCACAGATTTCATCGCCTACGTAGAATTGTGGGAAGAAGGAAAATTGTGAAAGGTGCCAGTTGCTACATAGCCTACGTGCATGTATACACTGTACAGGCCAAATTGCAAAAGAAGATGCCACCATAGGTTAAGCCAGCAATGCGTCTCGCCGTCTTTGAGACGGCCAACCTCAGTGCATGACACTGAGACGGCCAGTTCAAAAACGGGACAGCTATTCTTTATTGGTAATGTTTAATGCATATGCCCGAGACGGTGTGATTTCCAAGGACAAAATAATCAAGCAAAAACCCGTGGAAAAACAAACCCAAACGTGGCTGTTGAAGTTGTTATGGATTGTTGGACATCGACCATGTGGAAATCTCCTCGACGAGTCGAAAAAAATCCAAGTCATGAACATGAAAACGAGGGCAACTCCGTTCCTAAAGGTTTTCTCAAATCATCTGACACGCGCGTAGATTTTCCAACCCACTACCGTATGCAGTTTACAGCATAATTAAGCCACTGAGAATGTGGTCTCTCAGCTCTCTGCACAAGGGTACTAGTACGATATCACCCCCAAACAAATCAATCTATCTGCGCGGAGATTGGTTTTACTCTGCGAGAGAATTGCAAAGCGGCAAGATGTCAAAACGAACGAGGCCTATTATTGATAGATTTCTTCAGCAAGGAAAACGTTTAGTCACATACGTCGGATTCTGACAGCGAGGAATCGAGGGATGACGATGAACCGACTGCCGGCCGACTCAGGCAAGTGTTATGTGACCCGCGAAAGAGAAACCGGCGAGATTCGTCACCGTCACCAGTTGGGTTGCTAAAAACGCAAATCTGACATAGTTACCGCGAGCATGGACTAACACGTTTCCCCGGCTCATTGATGCCGATAAATACAATGCAAATGCGCAGTTTGTCATCAAGTAGGTGGGCTAGGGGCTTGTTTTGACCAAAACGCAACAACAACGATGTTTCCGTTTCAAGCATGTATTTGGTTTTAGGTTTTGCAAAACTTCATTAGCAGAGCTCTATATTGAATCTGCATTAAATAAAATTTTTAAAAAACCAAAAAAAACCCGGTGATATAGAATCTACATGTATGAATACAAATTAACAGACAAAACTAAAAATATAATGAAAACTGAACAAATGTTAAATATAATTTAAAATAAGAAAAAATATATGATCACTCTCCTGGATTCTGGTTTGCGTGAGTGATATGAGAGTGATCACTCTCTCCAATATCATTCTTCATTGCATTGGCAATTTTGAGGAGAGTGATCAAAACTCTCCTTGAAAATTTAGGAGAACGATAGTGATCACTCCATTTTGTTCCATTTTTATACTGCATAAAATGACCAGAAAGTATGTGGAAAGAGGCTCAGAGATGTGCTCTCTGCATGGCCAGAAATGCCCTAGAATGCATCTCAGAGCATCTAAACCCCTGGGGCTTACGGGGCCTAGGCGGCCCCTGGACCCCGGCCTATTTGTCCTGTGATAGTACATGGGTGAGACGCCCTGTTTCCTGATTCTGGCTAAACCCCTGGATGCCACTAAACATGTAAACATAACTGCTATAAGCTTACATGTGTAATATGTCACCAAAAGCCAGGGTAACATTGCACAAAGACTACATATCATTGATCACTGAAATAGAAATATACAACCAAAAAAATTGTGTCAGTATACATGTATTACAAAAATGTTACTATTGAAATGGTGAAAAATAACAATGAAAGATCCAATCACAAAAACGCCCCCCAGGGCCCGATGAAAGGCTTATGCCACCCAAAGGTAAATTAAAGATGTCACTATTGAAAAGGTGAAAAGGGCAAAATTGCTACATCGATGTCACTATTTGGGATATACCACCAAAGGGGCAAATTTGCAAAAACAATACAACATGAACTAATAAACGGGTGAAATGGCACTATCAACTTTAGGTGATGTGGCACAACCAAGGGTGATACACGTATGCCAGAAGCAAGCCAGAGAGAATTAAGGTTTAACGTGGTGTTCAGTGGCAGAACCAAGGGTCATATGTCACAACCAAGGGCGATACATTGGCACAGCCGAGGGTTGTATATTGGCAAAACCGAGGCTAATATGGCACAACCAAGGGTGATATGACACACAACCATGGGCAAAATTGCAAAAAATAGTACATACATGTAAGCTTGTACAGAATTTACTGATACATTCAATATAATGGAAGTTGGTGTCTCAGTTGACTTTATTTACCATCCAAGATTTCTGGTACTTGTACTGCAGCTTCTCTAAAATATCTTAAATAGTACATACAGAAGACTGAAGACTGGGGAGATGGAAGATCCAAAACCATATATGCCTGATGGACACCTTAAGTTAATGAGACTTGAACCCTCCCATACCCAAAACATGTACTGTACGCCCAGTACTACAGGGCAGTGTCATGCTTCATTCTCCAAAGATAATCTTGGTCTAGTATAGAGCAGCATGTAGTCAGCAGCCAGGATATCTTAAGGGGTGGTTCACTGTTGTGTCAAAAGGGCAAATCATGGGGTTTGGTGTACCCTATAAGAGAAAGGGGCACAGGAGATTCACTTCTGTCTGAAAAGGGCATTATTATGGGATTTTTATTTTATTTCTTTGAAAGGGAAGATCGCTAGCTGGAACCCTTGGACAGGCTTGGGGGATTGGGGTGCGGTCCAAGTAATTTTGTCACAAGCACTTCCCTCTCCAGGTAATACCCTACAAGTATAATGACAGACGGGATAGAACTACGGCCATCTATACGTTTAAATTATGAATGTAGATGGCGTTACTGCTCCAGTGATCTTTCCATTACAAGAATCTAATAGAAATACACTACTGCTGCAAATGCAGTGCCATGTACAGGCCTTGAATTTAGGAAATTTCAGAGTAAGGCTAATTTGGTGGAATTAAGGGCTGGCTGGCAAAAACATTACTTGGAAATTAGCAGCAGGCATCAAGGCCAGTACATGTAGGTATATGTGCATCTTAGCTTGCTAAGGGCATTTCACGTTTCACTTAACACTACCCTTAGCTCAATGACTTCATTCTCTGTGTATTTCGCCCGATGTCAGCTTCCCCAAGCATCAAGTCGCATGTCCGCTCCATTTAAACGAGCCAATGAAATTGTCCGTATTCAAATACTTTGACCTGGAAATCTCAGACATGAGACATGTAAATTTCACTTAAGTGCTCGACATCCTCGAGGCGCAAGACTGTGGGAGACCAAACAGAAGTTGTGCGAATTAGATATTTTATTTCTCACTCTAATGGAGCATGCTTCTTTGTTTTCCTTAAGAAAAATCATATTGCAAGCGGCCTAACACATTTGTAAAAAATAAAATTGGCGACAGTTCACAGGAAAATGATATGCTTTTTATTTTGTGATGCGGGCACTCCGAGGCCCACCAAGGGATCGTTTCAATCGATCGCTTTCTGAAGGTGTGTCTTCGTTTTATGAATGTGATTGCGCCGATGTCAGACCTAACGGGACCAATCGGATGTGACCATTTGGAAACGCTCTATTACACTCAGATATCACCCGTTACCGCATGGCTACGAGCAGAAGTTTCTATGTATGATCGTGTCATGCGTTCGGATGATGGTATATGTGGGGCATCCAAGGCAATGGCCTTGGTTACATTCAAGACTTGCATGTATATTATTGCAGAAGTATAGATGGTGCCATCTATACTATTAAATTATGAATGTAGATGGCGTTACTGCTGCAGTGATCTTTCCATCACAAGAATCTAATACACCAATGATGCAAATGCAGTGGCCATGTATATTATTGCTGAAGTAAACATAGCTAGCGCCATCTATACATTTAAATTATTAATGTAAATGGTGCTACTTCTGCAATGATCTTTCCATTACAAGGATTTATTCACGGCCCATTGCCCATACAAATTATATCAGTTATGTCTACACAATGTGTCTATGCTACAGGCGCCTTGGAGCGTGTTCGCCCATGTTAAATGCTGGGATTGGTGCCACCTTAGATAGGACTTACATTTTACAACAAAGTGGGGGTGCTGAAGCCCACCGAAAACCCTTTGCTCTGCGGTCCCCAGGCTACTTTATTATAGTATACATACATGCATTTTTTTTCTAATTCAGTATCGCAGGAACCCCCATCGATAGTGTTTTCATGGCAAAAGGCTCAGGGAAGAACTAAATATATACGAACATTGCAGAATGATTATATTTGCCAGAAATCGCTCAGAACGTGTCTATGGCGATCTAGACCCTAGGAGCTTTGGGGGCCTACGTGGCCCCTGGACACTCGCCTAAAGTGCTATGATAGTAGCCTCCCAATCAAGAATAACTTCTGCCAGCCCTGCTGGACCCTTTTTTGCTTGGGGCCTGTCACCTCCAATTCACTGGTAGTATTACAAACTCCAGATCTGTGGTACAATGAACACCAAAATGAAGGGAACTACCCCTCTAATATCTTCTAGTCCAGACTTAAATCTGATTACAGACTAAGGCCTATTTAAAGCTGTTTGGGGAAGTTTTGCCTTTGGTGTTTTAACAGATTTGCTGGTGGCCCATTATAGGGATCTGATTTATATTAGCCCTAAGATCTGTTGACATTAGCCAGGCAAGACCAGGAGCCAACCAAACATTAGGGCTCTTCAGGGGGCACAACAAATAACAGCTGCTGGCTTGAGCAGCTTCATTAGGCTAAGAGTTTCTGAGGTGGAGAGTTAACTCTGGTATAAGTGGGGATGGCTTAATTTTTGCATTACACGTCATGAAAACACAAAACAGTGGTGCTGATCAACTGAAAGAGAAAAGAAAATGCCTCACTGCGCGGTGTCAATGTAAAACAGGAAATAAACGACTCTCAATAAGATCATTTGGAGTACAGTAGTCTGTATAAGGATAGCAATGGAATTGATTGGAATACCAACCCAGACACATTCGAATATCACTTGGGATCAGGGGTTTAGCCAGAATCAGGGAACAGGGCGTCTCACGCATGTACTATCACAGGACAAATAGGCCGGGGTGCAGGGGCCGCCTAGGCCCCGGAAGCCCCAGGGGTTCAGATGCTCTGAGATGCATTCTAGGGCATTTCCTGTCATGCAGAGAGCAAATCTCTGAGCCTCTTTCTACATACTTTCTGATCATTTTATGCAGTATAAAATGGAACAAAATAGACTGATCACTATAATCACTCTCCTAAATTCTCAAGGAGAGTTTTGATCACTCTCCTCAAAATTGCCAATGCAATGAAGAATGATATTGGAGAGAGTGATAACTCTAGTATCACTCACACAAACCAGAATCCCGAAGAGTGATCATATATTTTTTTAATTTGAACATTTGTTCAATTTTCATTATATTTTTAGTTTTGTCTGTTAATTTGTAGGGCCTATTCATACATGTAGATTCTAGATCACCATTTTTTTTATTTTATTTTATTTATTATGCAGATTCAATATAGCTGCTAATGAAGTTTTGCAAAACCTAAAACCAAATAAACGCTTGAAAAGGAAACATCGTTGTTGTTGCGTTTTGCTCAAAACAATAACTTGAAATTTCTTGTCTGCAGACTTCAAGTCCCTAGCCCACCTACTTAAAGACAAACTGCGCATTTGCATTATATTTATCGGCATCAATGAGCCAGGGAAATGTGTTAGTCCATGCTTGCGATAACTATGTCAGATTTGCGTTTTTATCAACCCAACTGGTGACGGTGACGGATCTCGCCGGTTTCTCTTTCGCGGGTCACATAACACTTGCCAGTCGGCCGGCAGTTGGTTCATCGTCATCCCTCGATTCTTCGCTGTCAGAATCCGACGTATATGACTATACGTTTTCCTTGCTGAAGAAATCTATCAATAATAGGTCTCGTTCGTTTTGACATCTTGCCGCTTTGTAAATCTCCCGCAGAGTAAAACCGATCTCCGCGCAGATAGATTGATTTGTTTGGGGATGCTATCGTAGTACCCTTGTGCAGAGAGCTGAGAGACTACATTCTCAGTGGCTTATTTCGCATAATTATGCTGTAAAACTGCATACGGTAGTGGGTTGGAAAATCTACGCGCGTGTCAGATGATTTGAGAAAACCTGTAGGAACGGGGTTGCCCTCGTTTTCATGTTCATGCCTTGGATTTCTTCGACTCGAGGGGATTTCCACGTGGTCGACCTCCAACAATCCATAACAACTACAACAGCCACGTTTGGGTTTGTTTTTCCACGAGTTTTTGCTTGATTATTTTGTCCTTGGAAAGTACACCGTCTCGGGGATATGCATTAAACATTACCAATAAAGAATAGCCGTCCCGTTTTTGAACTGGCCGTCTCAATGTCACACACTGAGGTTGGCCGTCTCAAAGACGGCGAGACGCATTGCTGGCTAAACCTATGCTTGGGATACATTGCAATATCAGCTGAGATCTATCAGTTGGATTTTCAATTGAGATCCGTTGGAATATCAACTGGAATCTGTTGGAATACATACATGTACATGTATGAGTGATATTCATTGAAATGTCAATTGAGATCCTTGGACTGTAAGTTAAGATCTACCAGTGCCAGTATATCAATTGAGATCTAAGATTGATGTGATCCAATGGAATGTTCCACTGAAATATCAGTTGGTATCTATTGGAATACATGCAAAGCATGGTTTGAGATCAACTAGAATATCCATACATGTACATGTATATCCATTATAGACCCATTGGAATGTACCCCTTGAGATCCATTAAGCTGTCAATTGAGATTAACATCATTATGAGAATGCCTCAAACTAATTAAAATTAAATCCTATTGGCTCCCCCATTTGGATATGTTGCTCTACCAGGCTTGCAGTAACTCAAGTGTCACCAATCCTGAGAATGCTTCATAGTGCTTTGAAGGGAACATTAATGATAGAACATTTTTGGTTGGCTCAATCGACTAAAACGCTGCACTGGCAGGGTGTCTTTTCATGCTCCGTCCCGACATTGTGGCACCATAATACGGGGTAGATATATGGACTGGTCTTTGGTGTAAACATTGAGGTAAACGGACACGGCATCATCCGAACGCATGGCACGATCATACGTAGAAACTTCTGCTCGTAGCCATGCGGTAACTGGTGCTATCTGAGTGTAATAGGGCATTTCCCAAATGGTCACATCCGACTGGCCCCGTTACATCCGACATCGGTGCAATCACATTCATACAACGAAGACACACCTCCAGAAAGCGATTGATTGAAATGATCCCATGGTGGGCCTCGAAGTGCCCCCATCACAAAATAAAAAGCATATCATTTTCCTGTGGTCTGCCGCCGATTTTATTTTGTTTTCAAATATGTTAGGCCGTTTGTTTCTTAAGATAAACAGAGAAGCATGCTCCACTTGAGTGAGAAATAAAATAGTTAATTTGCACAACTTCGTTTTGGTCTCGCGTAGACTCCCCCAGTCTTGCGCCTCGTGAAACTGACATGTTTGCATGTGTGAGAAATATTTGAATACAGATAATTTCATTGGCTCGTTTAAATGGGGCCAACATTTGACCTCATGCTTTGGGAACAACTTTCGAACTGGATTATCTCCCTCTAGATAGATGGCGCCGTGTGAAATACATGCCGAATCACAGCGAAAATCTAAGGGTAGTGTTAAGTGAAACGTGAAATGCCCTTAGAAAGCTAAGATGGGACACGGTTACCCTGCAACGCACTACCCCATGCAGTGTCACCCAGTGTATAGATCTCACTGGTGCAAGGCTTCTCTCTGGAGGCGAAAATGAGAGAAGGGTAGAACATCACATCAGAGTTTGGTACTCTGTAAACCATGAATCGGATTCCAGTGAGACAGTAATATACTAGACATGCAAAACACAAACAGACTCAAAGACAATGGAGATTGTGATTCAAGTGAAATATAACAAGAACAGTTTTTTTCATCAAGGTACAATACGCATATCATAGAAATATGTTCTGTAGAATCAGTTTACCAACCCTACATGTATGTATTCACAGTGATAGAATCGGATCAGGCTGTGCCAAATCCGGCACCAGTTCATTTTTTGCCAAATCCGGCACAGTGGGGAATGTTATATAGCTCCGAAATTGGTGCAGGTCATAGAAACATAGTTGCTCCGAAACTGGTGCAGGATACTGTATTTTTAGGCTTGCACCGAAAATGGTGCAGGTTTGAGATTTAAGACTTGCTCCGAAATTGGTGCAGGTCGTGGAGATGTGCTTAGAGGTAATTACACAAGTCTGTAATGTATGCTTCAGATTTGGAAGAGATAATCTGCACACAACTGGAACTTTTACTTCTCGTCATTCAAGCGATGTATGACTGGAATATCAACATGTTTATTTGCTCGTCATGTGAGGTATGACGCAACGTCAGGGTGACCTTGACCGGACAATGTTTTGTAAACATGAACACGCCCAGTATTAGCCCAGTGGCCGAAAACTATAACAACAGTTCAACATCAATCATCGCCGGTGGTACTATTCATTAAATTTCATTCAATTTCCCCGAATTCGGAGTAACAGAAATACATCAGGGGAGACTGCATTCGTGGACATCATTTCAATGCATGTGCCTCTGGAATGAGCCCCCGATCGTGATCTGGTCAGCTATTTATAGTCTGCTTGCGTGACCTCTGACCGCAGAGCATCAGCCAATCAAATTCACATTCGCAGGCCAGCCTCCAGAAACGCACGTGCAAGCTTGGCAACACGTCTTTCAGCATGGCGAACAGGAGGAAAACTTCGATGGAAAGTTATGCAAATTCCGTGCAATAAAACAACTAATTTCCGTAGAAGTATGAACGATCTGTTATCAAGGCATTTTCTTCAACATCCTGAGATGATTACTGCGTAAGATTTATACAAGATTGCAGGCTTTGGAGGTAATTATTCACCATCACGTTACGAACGAATTTACAACAACAACACGTCAACAGCAGCAATCTTTGAGAAAACAAATAGTCAAACACTGGCCGTTTCTGATCCAAGAATAATTCAATAGCCAATACTGTTTATTAAATGAATGCATAAAAATATATGGGTACTGCCCGTTACAACCCTATCTCCCCTCCCCGACTGGAAGTGGATTGGTCCAGATGCGACCATGATGTCATAATGGTACATGTATTAAATATTCATGGTATGGACGCTCAATACACCAAATTCAATTAAAATACATAAAATCCTATATAGCAACGTGTACGATTGGGGAGCATTGATAGGATATCAATTTATTAAGATTGGAGAATGCATCAGAATATCAGTTGAGATTCATTGGAAATTCAATTAGACTCATTATAATATCAACTGGAAGCCATTATATCAAAAATGAGATTGTTGTAGAATGTCAATTCGGATGCATTGGAAAATGAATTGAGATCCATTAGAAGGATCAATTAGATCCAATTAGAATATCAATTAAGATCCATTGGACTATCAACTGAGATTCACTGGAATATGAACTGAGATTCAACTACGATGTTTTTAATACAACAGAGATCCATTGGATCCCTTGTGATCCATATCAATTGAAACATCAACCATTAGATCCATTGGAACATCAGTGAGATTGATTCAGAATATCAACTGAGATACATCATTGAAATATCAATTGATAGCCACTAGAATATGAAAAGAGACGTATTGGAATATCAGTAAGTTTGCAATACTAAATGAGATCGACTGGAATATAAAAAGTAACCCATTGGAATATCAATTGAGGTCCACTAGAAAATAAAATGATCACGCGTACTGTCCGTTCACGAGCTGCAGCTGTGTGAACTCCGCCCACTGCGCAGTGAATTGATCCAATCGTCGCTCAGCTTTGTAGCACTGCGTCACAAGAATGAGACGTCACCAGTTCGGCACATGAATGAAACAGATCACAACAAACAAATGAAGATTATCGTGTGATAATCTTCGTATGTTTTGAGGTCTGGACCAATCAGCGCACGGCTATAACATTGAGCATGTTAGAATATTGATTAGACCCCTAGAGAGCCTCTCAAAAAAATTAGAGGGACCCTTGATGGCACAGCTTCACTGACAGGCTATTATCATTATGCCTGTGGGTGAATAAATAAGCAAGTGGTCAGTGCTATTGTCATGGCACATATCAGGTCCCTGTGGTCAGATCATACAATAGATCAATCAATATAATTGCTCTATCCCATAGTTAACCACTTAGGACAATTAATCTGAAATTATAGGATACAAATTGGATAATTACTGAACAAATTCTCCTACAACTGAGGCAGGAGCAGATTAATTGGGTTAACAGATAAATATATCTAATTTAGCACAGCAGGTTAACTGCTTATATATTTCTTTCTGGTCTCTTTTCCCATTTTCCCATTATTCAATTTTTTTTAAATAATGCCCTTGGGCCAAATATCACATCGTCTCCACAAAATGCTGAACTCATTCACATATTAGTGTACATGTACATGTACACTACGATACCACATACTGTATCACCTTTTCGTAACCCTATAATACAGCAATGAGCATCTAAAAAAAAGAAATCTGAGAAAAAAATAGTCTATATCACATGTGTTGACTATATGTTTGGCCTATATTTACATGTCAGTGTAAGATAAAAAGAGAAACTGAAGGGGGTCAGATGGGATTTCTATAATCCTACCTATTCACTAAGGACATGGTGAAAATCGCTTTCATATTTTCAAGTAAGTTACAAAAGAGAGATTCGTCTACGATAGGCTAGTAATAAACCCGTACTCACCCTTAGTTTCCGCTCCATGATCGGAGCATTTGACAAAATCCGCGAAAGGCACGATCCTCCTAATGATCAAAATCGGTTCCGCATTTGACAAAACCGAAAATGACATTGTGGAAGTTCTTGGCAGTGGCACATGTGCGCTGCATTCACGGCAGCATTGCTTTCTTGCTTGATTTGACAACAACAACGCAAGATTTCTATTAAAACTTACACACGTGAATCTCAATATACCCTAGAGTGCGACCATGTGGTGCTCACCGCCCTGTCGAAGTCTAAACTCACATTTTAAGGAAGTTAAATACTCCGCAAAACTGACAGTAAACGACCGCTAGAATGCTACCTGCTCTGACGTCCCTCTCCGCGGCGGCCTCAATTACGGTGTCAGTAACTGTTCTCCCTCCCCCTGAACAGGGATTTCTCTTCTGGTTTCAGAGTTGTGTGTTGTGCCTGTGCAAAGTTATATAGAAAATGTTGACCTCAGACTATTTTTAATGGCGAAAGTGAAATTATGACACTTAATTTTCTTTCATGCTCATTTTAGTATCGGAAGAATGAATCAAGTTCGCCCGAGCATGACAAGAGCCGCACGCGGGATGAAGAACAGCTGCCGAAAGAGCTCAAAATATTGATTCACCGTCGACCATTTTCGTGCCGCTCGTTTTCATAATGGGCTATTCCAGAAATAATCCGTACCCCCCCTAAAGAAGAAAAAAAAATTGGAAGAATTTCCAGCTGGAAATTCCTAAAATTTCACAAAATTATCTACAATTTAGCTGGAAATCCAGCTGCTCAAAAACCTCATTTTAACTGGAATTCCAATGAAATTACAGATTTGTTTTGGAATTTTAAGTCCTGGTAAATTATATTTTCTGGAATTTTTTTTGTAAAGAAGCGTTTTTGTCTGGAAATCTTCAAATAAATGCATGAATTTATCTGGAAATCCAACGGACAAATAAAACTTTTAACTGGAAATCCAAGATCAGATATAATTTGGTTGGAAATCCAACAATTACCCAACTATTTTGCCACCCACATTCTTATATTTGTATTTTTATAATCAGTGAGACCAATGACTCCCCCACCCACCCATGGCTTAGGCCTATATCCAGTGGAAGAAAACATGTTATTCCTTCAGGCCAGTGTATGCCAATCGAAGCTGAACATTTTCAGAATTAATGAATTGCCGGTTAAAATATAAAGACCCCATGTCCCAATTTTGACAGCCCTGAGTAATGGCTTATAAAGGCTCTCGAGAGACTTCAAATAATGATAATTTATCGAAGAAATGCAGACTTTCTTGCGATAAAAGGAAACATTGGGCCTGAACACCTTAGCCCAGTCACCTGGCGGAGGTGATTAACTTGTGTTTGTATATATATTGTGCATTTTCATTTCCAGTTATATTACATCATTCAGTAACACTTAAAACCATATAAAATTCCAAGGATTGATAATTTTTTGCATACGCCCGCCAAAAGCCGAAAAGGCGGACGTATTATGTGATGGCGGTTTCCGTCCATCTGTCCGTCCGTCCCTCGTGTCCGGTCTATATCTGGGACAGTTTTCTATCTACAGTTCTAATTTTTGGTGAGTGGATACCCTACGGGGAGATATGTGTCGCATACCAAAATCAAGGTCGAGGTCAGAGGTCAAAGGTCACTGGCCTCAAAAATAGGAAGTGTTCGTGTCCGGTCTATATCTGTGAACGTTTTCTATCCACAGTTGTAATTTTTTGTGAGTGATACACTAGGTGGAGACGATGTGTCGCATACCAGAATTGAGGTCGAGGTCAGAGGTCAAAGGTCACTGTTGCCTAAAATCAGGAAATCATTGATCATTGACGGTTTTCTATCTACTGTTCTAATTTTTGGTGAGTGAATGCTCTAGGGGAGAATAATGTGTTGCATACCAAATGTAGGTAGAGGTCAGAGGTCGAAGGTCAGTGTGATCGAAAAATCAGGAAATCATTAACAATTTCAATTTTTTGTGAGTGGATTCAATAGGGGGAAATGAAGTGTTACACATATATCAAATAATAGGTCAAGGTCGAAGGTCTTTTGTGTCAGTAGATACATTAGGGGGACCCGATGTATACCAAAATGTAGGTCAAAGGTCAAGGTCACTGTGATCCCAAAATCGTGAAATTGTTAAATATCATGATCATTTGTGTCCATTGAGAAATCACGGGAAGACGGTTTGTCAGGTACCAAAATTTAGGTCTAGGTCACTGTGAACACCAAAATCGTGAAATTCATAAATATCATGGGGTTTTTTTTGTGTCCATTGATACATTGAGGGAAGACGATGTGTTGTGTCCCAAAATCAGGAAATCATTAAAAATAACTTATTTCTGCAAGTGGATACATTAAAGAGACATGATGTGTTTCATACCAGAATGTGGGTCAAAAGTCAAGGTCACTGACCCCAAAATCAAGAAATCATTAAGTCACATTTTCATATGCCTGTCGAAGACGAAGTCGTGTAATGCGATGTTGCGTTCTGTCCATTCATCCATTAACATTTGTTGTCCATGCGATATCTCTAGTTTCAAGGTATGGATTGGTACCAAACTTTGAGTATACCTTACTCGCATGGCAAAGAGGAGCCATACATTTTGAGATCAATTTGTCAAAGGTCAAGGTCACAGTCCCCCAAAACTGAATCAAGTTTAGCTGATTCTATGTGTTACATGTAGGTTGGAATACTCAGTTCTCTCCCATACATGTATATGGCATTTGTCCTGTGGAGTTGTCTCCCTTATTTGAAACCGGTACATTTAGTTAAACTGTTGTGAAATTAAAACCATACATTTACTAATTTAATGGGAAGAGGGGTCCTTTATGAACTTCATACCTGTTTATTAACTCAAGAACAAATGTTTACTTCATCACTTTCTTCTTTATCAGGACTGCACAAACTGAAAATGCTGCTTGACCCAAATATGGGTTACGCTAAAAATTTTTGGGTAACCCTTCTCTGATTTGCATAACCCATCACTATTGTATACAGGTTAATATCCGTAATTCAAGCGAACTGAAAATGGGTTACGCATAATGAAAATTGCGTAACCAAACCTATTGTTCGCGCAATTCGGGCAGCCCTGTTCATGAAAAATTATCTCGCTTGAAAGGAATCCATTTGCAGGAAAACTACTATTTTCGTGTGTTTGACTATTGTCAATTTCAGTATTGGATATGTGAGCTCTTGACTCTTGATTCAAGGCCAACTTGTTACCAACAGTTAAGCTCATTTTAGTTTATCATTCAGTCTAAGATGTGATATATGTTACATTCTCTGAAGCACAAAATTGAAGACCTTTCTCCAGGCTGTATGTAGTACCTGTACCAATATGTTCACTAATATATACCATATAACAGAATTGCAAAAGTAAATAAATATACTTCACATAAAGTCATGATAATAGGCACTTGTTATGATATCCAGTGATAATTTGGAGACCTGAATAAACTGGATCATCAAAGTAACTCAAGTGTTGGTGATCAACATAATAGGGTACATACTGCTGAGCTCTGCTGTAGATCAATGGGTATTACTACAATAAATCTCTTTGCATGGACAGTGTGTAAATAAACTATGGGACATCAAGCTGGCAACTGTCTTAGCCTCAAGTGAAATGAAACCCCATGTTATCTTGGGTTTATATGCCCCCAATTCCTGATGCAGATACATGTAGTTTGCTTAGTTTATAGCTTTGTAGATTATTTTAGCAGACTGGTCACAGGTGCTTGCATGGCACCAAAATTCAAGCAGTCTCCAGCCAAGGATGTACATGTAGTCCACAGACTGCATCAATGTATGTCACACTTGAGTTAAAAGGCCTATTAAAGTCAACCTGTGTCATGCAAGATTTTTCCATGAAGTGGACAGAATTATTTTGGGCCATAATTTTCACTTCTACATTTTTGAAAAACAAATATGGAGTACATTCCGAGGAAAGAAACTTGTTTCCAAATTATATAAGTTGCATATAAATGGCTTGCACCTTGAAATAAAGGTATGTGCATTCCCTTCGAGAAAATATATATTTAGAAGGGTTTTTCAGAGGGTTTGGAAAGTCTACTAAAGATGGAAGGCTAGCTTATGCACCCACCATGTTTTTGCTTAACCTCCGATGCTGAACTCAGACATTGATGTATAACCCAAGTTTATGGGATGGAGAAGGTTCTTTTTTGTTGATATATTTCTCAAAATCTTTTTTTTTACCGGTCTGTACGACTCCTAAATGAGTATCCTATTACCCATTCTGGCAATTTGTTTCCAAATCGATCAGGAAATGTATTTCCTGAACAGGAAAATTTAAGTTTTGATTCATAAATTACAAAAAACACAAACTGTATACTCAGTTGTGATATAAATAGGAAAGTTTGGTGTTATTACACGATAGATAATAAAAAAATGTCCTTGTGATTATAATCTGGCAAATAATAAAAGAATAAAATTTTATCCAAATTTACTCGGTTCCTGCACTGCTCTGCACAGTGACCATCCACACAAAGAAACCTTACCGATACTACTACCTTGTTATAGCACGATAAGTATCTTGCTCGTTAGCCTTCGTTAGTCTGAGATATTTCAGTCTTAATACCATATGGTTTCCTAAAATGGAAACCTTGGTTCGCCCAAATGCAAACGTTTTCTGAATTGGAAACTTTCAAAATGTTTCCTAAATCAGGAACATATTGGTTATGTTTCCAAAACAGGAAACATTTGTTATGTTTCCAAAACTGGACACATTTGTAATATTTCCTAAAAAGGAAACATACATACGTACATAGTAGAAACATTTCTCAAACTGGAATTATTACAAACGTGTTCTGAAAAAATTTATATTCAGGAAAAAATCTCGGTGTTTCCTATAATCTGAATACATTTCATGTGTTTTACATTTGCCACTTTTCCCAAACCATTACAATTTACAAATACGTTTTCTGAAAATAATATTAAGGAAAATCTAGGCGTTTTGCTGTTATAAGACAACTAATCATTTGTTTCACATACAATGTACATTTATATTGCCCAAATGTGAATATTTCCTGAATTGGAGACATTCAAAAAGAATAATTTTCTGGGTATGACATTGCAATGACATGATAAGTGTCTAGTTTATTAGTCTTCCTTAGTCTGAGATGCATGTCGTCAACGATACATACATGTGTACATTCCAGTCTTAATGTGATGGTTTCCTACAATGGCAACCTTGGTTCATCCAAATGCCAGTATTTCCTGAGTTGGAGACATTCATAAAGTTTCCTGAATAGGAAACATTAACTTTCTCAAACTGGAACAATTACAAACGTAAAAGAAATAGACAGTTCTGAGCTACATGTATACTCCACATAAACATATTTAATGCACAAGATTTTGACTTTCATGACAGAGCCTTCATCAAGTGATCTGCTGAATTTTATCAAAATTGTTAGTAAATATACAGATTGTCCAAATGTTTATCCATTTCCCATGGATGACCCGATGTTATGTGGAGATACACACTATTGTTTACAAATTACCATGGAGGCTAAAGTCATGAAGAATGGCGACATATTAAACATTGGACAGGTGACGTTATGACGCTATATCATGGTCAACAGATGATATTACGGCATACCAACAGCTTACTCTATGCCATAGAGGCCATATCAACATACCAAATGATGATGGCATAATAACTTGAGCACAAATTAACTTGGAGCATATACCTCAGAAGTTCTATAATCTACGAACCAACGTATGAGTCTAAAGCAGTATATCATTACAAATACGTTTCCTGAAAAATAATGTACATGTAAAGGAAAAATCTGTGTGTTTCCTATTATCTGAACAACTTAACATTTGTTTTATACATGTATCTATATTTCGCTGCCTGAAGGTTTTCTTAAATGGAAACAGTGGCTTGCCCTAATGTGGAGACATTCAAAAAGCTTCCTAAATCAGGAATAATTATCTCAGTTCCTGCACTGCTTTGCTCAATGACCATCCACAAAAAAGATAGCTTATTACGACCTTGTTATGGGAAAATAAATGTCTTGTTTTTTAGTTCGCCTTTGTTAGTCTAGGATAGCTGTAACTGTGGTACTTAAATTGCAAGTTTACTCATATCCAGGATAATCTTCCAAATTATAGAATTTATAGCTTTTTTCTTGTTTCACAACTAATTTTTTTAAATTTCAGTATTATTAATGTTATTATAGTGCACAGTGCCACAAGCATGTCGGAACTTGTGATGTTATTAACGAACGATAAATCACGTCACAACACTTGTCAATGTTACAAAACTGTTCCATTCACTGCATTGCCGCGACGTCCCGTAGATGCGTGGTGCAGGATGCTCGAAATTTGATGTCATTATAAGGTCGTCTTTGATATCAAAGAGGCAGCGCAAATTTGTTTCCCACTGTAGAAATCTGCCTTTGAATCCTCCGAGACAGAATACAAGTGAAAAGTTGGGGGGAAAACTTCACTACGTTTTGGTATTCACATCGTTATCTTGAATATGGCATAAACTTACACAAGTGCCACTGTTACACTTTAATACAATGGTTTCTTACAATTGAAACCTTGGCACAAATTCAAATGTTTCCTGAATTGGAGACATTCATAAAGCTTACTGGATCAGGATTGGTAATATTTCCCATCCAGGAAACATTATACATGTAACTTTTGATAATTGGAACCATTACAAACATATTTTCTGAAGAAATAATATTCATGAAAAAAACTTCACATGTAGATGTTTCCTAATGTAGACAGCTAAACAGTAATTCACAACATTTGCAACTTTTCTGAAACTTTGGTAAATTCAAGTTTTCATTCATAAATACAAATACCAATACTATCCTCAAAGGTCATCCACATGTAAATTGCCCAAAGATATAGGACCTACATGTACAACTAAATATAGCTTACTTACTTACAAACTGAAAGTTGTAAAGTTTTGTTTCTCTGTATGCTTGAAATGTTCAGTAGGTGATAATCAGTATATCTCAAATATTTTCATGAGGTTAAAGACGAATGTCCTTTCTTCATATAATGATAATAATACATGTACATTTATACTTCTACCAATACAACTCCAACGGGTTACTGTTTCCAAACTAGGAAGCAGGTTTCCAAATTGGAAGCATGTTCCCAAATTAGGAAACATATTTTCAAATTACCGTCAGTGATCAAATGCTGCATGCAAGTGAGGTGTGTTGATTTTCATTTACTGAAAATGGAAGTTTGATGGCGAAAATCGCATGTATGGGGACATTTTCCCCCAGAATTTATTTCGGTAGAAGAATGGAAGTGTTTTGGACTTAATAAAGATAAAATGATATTCAAAATGAAAAAAATTCACCCGAGATCGGGTCTTGTGTCCTTAAATACTTAACTTAGACTTAGACTATGTCTATGAAAGGCAGTTAACATCTTGTATTCGTCTTTGAACAAGTAGAGCGCGGTCTTTCTGGGATTAACTTCATAAATTTTGGTTCGAATTGGTCAATTAATTACTAAATAAAAATGCCATTTGATTCGATTATTTGGTCTTGAAATCAGGCACATCATACTTACATTACCAAATAAGCTGGTAACCACTTTTGAGTAACTGAAACATTGAATTCAGACATTTCTGAATATATTTACTTCAGCTAGCTGGGTCAATCCAATATGGCTGCCGGACCAAACAACCAACCAGAAAAACTTAACAGCAGGCCTATTCAAGTCTATCAAATGAAAATTGTACATAATTCACGAACTTAAATGGCTCTGTGCGACTCTCCGGGATGTCATTGTGTTCACACCAGGTCATGGTAAGAATAGGCCTCAGCTCCTCAGAGAGCTTGTCATGGGGTTACCGGGTGTTAAAAGGAATAGGACCCTACCCGTGTGGTATCCAGGTGTGGAAAGGAATAGGAACCAAACGTCGTGATATGACTGAAATAGTGTTGAAAATGACATCAAATCGTATTCACTCAATCAACTTAAATGTTTTATTGACACTTATGGATTGATGGATTGTTAACATTTCAGTGTGCAACATTTTGGAAGACGAAATTTCTGTGACCCACGACTTTTCAACAGATGACATTACGGTAGCAGAGTCAAAGTACTGGGTATGATATTTTGGACTGCGACTTTTCGACAATCAAATTTTATTCATTGATTCTACCTTGAATTGAATTTAAGATAATGAACTGGACATCAAGAAAAGTGTAAAATGTATTGTCAGATAATCATTTAATTAAGTAAATGAATTGTCCTGTTAGAAGTAAAGTACCCTGGGGACATAATGAAAATTGTAGTTCTTGCCAACTTCGGGCATACCAGCAGTGTTTTTCAGTGTCTCAAAAACATATTCTTTTTGACTAATTGGGCAGTGCATTCCTATTTTGTCATACATCAATGAATGATAAATGCCACATGTAAACCTGAAATTTTTGTGTGTTCCATCTGCTTTACATGTACTATCTGAAATTCAATTTCAAAGAATGAATTAAAATAAAATTTGATTAATGATTTGAAATGTCACCGCCGAAATGTCATACCCCACAGTTACTGCCGAACATCTCAAAGCCGAAATGTCCCCTGCGAAGAGTCACAGACAGGCTGAAATGTCCTTACAGCTACTAGACTACATGTATATGTAGCTTTAAACTCAGTTTTAAGAGTGGACATCCCTATCTTAAATCCACATTGTACAGTGTGTGCTTTCTTCAAGTCTCTAACAGCTGCAGGCCCTTATACATGTACATGTAGGCCTATGCTTGTCCTGAATGGTGCTGTCCAAATGGATTAAAGAATTTGTCCATAGAATAGCTGGCTTAGAGCTAATGTTTATCATTTTTTAAAACATGACAACCGACTCTGAATTAAATTTCTTCAATTCAAGGCAAAAATCTCCGGGACAAAAGTTCCATACCATGTTATTAACTATGAATTTTAAAATAAAATACAACAAGAGCCCAAAGGGCTTTAATATACGCCCGTATATCTGGAATTACATTGGTCCAAATTTCAAGGTTGTTTAATCCAATTGGTAGCTAGCAATCCAGAAAAAGGTCTACAATTTTGTGCTTCTGAGAATGTAACATATCACATCTAAAATTGAATGATAAACTAAAATGAGCTTAACTCTTGGAAACTAGGTGACCTTGGAGCAAGAACCGAGAGCTCACATATCCCACAATGAAATCGAGAATAGTCAAACACAAGAAAATAGTACTTTTCTTGCAAATGGATTTCTTTCAGACGAGAGAATTTTTGAGGAAGGAAGAAGTGAAGTAAACCTTTGTTCTTGAGTTGATAAACAGGTATGAAGTCCACATTAAATTAGTAAATGTATGGTTTTTATTTCACAACAGTTTAACTAAATGTAGCTGTTTCAAACACGGGAGACAACTCCACAGGACAAATGCCATATACATGTAGGGGAGAGAACTCTGAATATTCCAACCTAACACATATAGTCAGCTAAACTTGATTCAGTTCTGGGGGACTGTGACCTTGACATTTGACAAATTGATGTATGGCTCATCTTCACCATGCGAGTAAGGTATTTGATACCATTCCATACCTTGAAACGAGAGATATCGCATGGACAACAAATGTTAATGGATGAATGGACAGAACGCAGCATCGCATTACATGACCTCGTCTTCGACAGGCATATGAAAATGTGACTTAATGATTTCCTGATTTTGTGGTCACAGTGACCTTGACCCTTGACGTTGAGATAAACTTTGGTGCATGACACATCGTCTTCTGTCAATGTATCAATGGACAAAAAAAATCATGATTTATATGAATTTCATGATTTTAGGGGTCACCATGACCATGATGTTCGGCCTTGACCCACATTTTGGTACGTGACACATGTCCCCGTAATGTATCTACTGACACAAAAAAAAGTACTTTTCAAAGATTTCTTGATTCTGGAGTCACAGTGACCTGGACATTTGACCTTGACCTACATTTTAATATGTGACACATTGAGTCCCCCTGATGTATCTACTGACATAAAAAATGTTATTTTTAATAATTTCCTGATTTTTGGGTCACAATGACCTTTGACCTTCGACCTTGACCTATATTTTGATATGCAACACTTTATTTCCCCCTATTGAATCCACTCACAAAAAATTAGAAATTTAAAATGATTTCCTGATTTTTCATTCACACTGACCTTTGACCTCTGACCTCGACCTACATTTGGCATGTAAGACATTGTTTCCCGCTAGGGCATCCACTTGCCAAAAATTAGAACTGTAGATAGAAAACTATCAATGATTTCCTGATTTTTAGGCAACAGTGACCTTTGACCTCTGACCTCGACCTGAATTTTAGTACGTGACCCATCGTCTCCACCTGATGTATCCACCCACAAAAAATTGCAACTGTGGATAGAAAACATCCAGAGATATAGACCAGACACGAACACTTCACCGATTTCCTGTTTATCAGGCCAGTGACCTTTGACCTCTGACCGCGACTTTCATTTTTGTACGCAACACATCGTCTCCCTGTAGGGTATCCACTCACCAAAAATTGGAACTGTAAATAGAAAACTGTTCCAGATATAGACCGGACACGGGGGACGGACAGACGGACGGACAGACGGATGGAAACCACCATCACATAATACATCTGCCTTTTGGCGGGCATATAAAAAATCCATTAAGTACAAGTGTATCTTTGACCCTTATATTAACAAGAGGTCACAATGACCGGGACTCTGGACATCAATTTTGATATGCGACACATTGTCTCCCGCTAACGTATCTACTTACACACAATTTTTTTTAATGATTTACCTATTTAGGGTCACAGTGACCTTGACCTAAATTTTGGTACATGACATCAACTTCCCCTAATGTATTGATGGAAACAAAATTTCATTATTAATGATTTTTTTATGTTGGGGTCATAGTGACCTTGACCTGAATTTTGGTATGTAACACATTGTCTTCGCTTAATGTATCTATAGACACAAAATATTATGCTTTTTTTTAAATTTCATGATTTGGGGTCACAGTTACCTTGACCTTTGATCTACATTTTGGTTTGTGACACATCATGCCCTGTATCCACTGAAAAAAAAAGAAGTTATTTTGAATGATTTCCTGATTTTGGGGTCATAGTGACCTTTGACCTTGACCTAATTTTTGGTATGTGACACTTCTTTTCCCCCTACTGAATCCACTCACAATTTTGTTTGCAATTTTCAATAATTTCCTGATTTTTTGGCCAGTGACCTTTGACCACTGACCTTGACCTACATTTGGTATGCGACACATCATCTTCCCCTAGGGAATCCACTCACCAAAAATTGGAACTGTAGATAGAAAACTGTCAATGATCAATGATTTCCTGATTTTAGGCAAGTGACCTTTGACCTCTGACCTCGACCTACATTTGGTATGCAACACTTCGTCCTCCCCTAGGGCATCCACTCACCAAAAATTAGAACTGTAGATAGAAAACTATCAATGATCAATAATTTCCTGATTTTAGGCAACAGTGACCTTTGACCTCTGACCTCGACCTGAATTTCGGTACGCGACACATCGTCTCCACCTGATGTATCCACTCACAAAAATTTGCAACTGTGGATAGAAAACATTCATGGATATAGACCGGACACGAACACTTTAGTGATTTCCTGTTTTTCAAGCCAGTGACCTTTGACCTCTGACCTCGACCTTCATTTTTGTACGCGACACATCGTCTCCCCATAGGGTATCCACTCACCAAAAATTGGAACTGTAAATAGAAAGTGTTCCAGATATAGACCGGACACGGGGGACGGACAGACGGACGGACGGACGCACGGACAGACGGACGGAAACCGCCATCACATAATACGTCCGCCTTTTTGGCGGGCGTATAAAAATGACTTAAATTTTGAGGTCAAATATTGATATGTCAATTGAGACATTCAGTTGTTTTATAACAATCACTCCAAGAATGCTAATAGAATAGTATGCATCCAAAGTAGTTAATTTGATATATTTCAGAACGCAACATTTCGGTACGCGACATTTCGGTATAAAGTGGTGGTTATGGCATTTCAGTAACTTCATTTTACAGCTCAAATTATGTTAAAATAAAGATTTTTAATTTTCTTTTTAACACAGAGGCAGATTATAGATGTACAATTTTGTGGTGCGTTACACACATTTTTAAAATCTAAATGATTTTAAAATTGTCCTGTGCGTTTTTAAATTTTCAAGATTGCGCAACTATTTTAAAATTGCGCTGGGATTTAAAAACCCACAAGAAACAATTTTGAAATTGCGCAAGCTACTTTTTGTGTTGAATTTCTTTCAGAGAAGGAATATTTTGAAGCTACGTTACGCAAGTTTTGAGTCTATTTTTCACACTGTCATGTGTTCAACCCTGTGCGAGGTCAACTGTGATCAACTGCAGCAGAATGGGTGAACATGGAGGACCTCTGAAATTAGATGGGACTGATACAAATCATGAAGGCTAATGTCATCTGGAAATTCTGGAAGAAACTGCTCATGCAAATTTAATTTTCTATACGGTACATGAGAAAGAGTCTAATTGAACTTTCCGGGACTGAACCTCGAAACCATAAATGACTTCTCAAATGGGGGTAATATCCATAGTTTCTCTTTCACACTAAAAGAATATTTTATAGTTTAAATCTTGCAATATATTATTAAAACAAATTATTATGGTTCAAATGTAATTTTGCATGCATTATTTGAAAATGTTTTAAAACAGATTATCATGGTTTCAACAAGACAGTACACTTTAAAACAATCTAGGTAAACCAAGATGGTAAATCAGGTGAATACCATCTAGATGTAACGCTATGATCACTTCGTGCGAAATGTTTGCCGATATTCTGCGAGATCCCATAATAAGCCAATCATGACCATCTCTGACTTTAATCTCTGACAATGATTGACGTTTACTCCACAGAGATTAACATCTCGCGCGGCACAATTTTTGGATATTTTCTGCCTCCCTAACAAAGCCAGACTTTTCGGCGGGAGTTAAGTCTTTGGTCTTCACCGATCTGTCTGGAAATGATGCCATATTTGGATACTGTGTCCCGACATTATTTATATATTAGTCCATGTGCTACTGTGTGTAATTACTGTGGGCGTGATTTCAACAAGCTAGCCACCTGACTGGCTAACAGATGTAGTTTCAGATCTGCATAGGATTTATATAGAGCTGAATTCAGATAAAATATTCCATGATATTATATCTGAGTTTACTGAGATTGACTTTAAAACTTAATGGAAATAATATAGAAATATTACCAAATTTTTAAAATAGTCTTAGAATGAACTAGTGCAGGGCATTTTGATTTTAATATTTAACATTTTAATATTATTAAATCTGGGGGCTGAATATTCAGTATGTTATGGAACATGTTCTTCTGGTAATGAAATATTCAGCTTTCACACCAGTGGGCTATTTTCCATGTTTTACTGTTTACAATTGCTGAAAACAATGAAATGATATACCAGTAATCAGAGTTTGGTGTATTATTCAATGGAACGTTCAACTGATTAACACATCTGCTGTTACCCAGGGTTATTTGATAGAATATGTGATTTCAATATTCATAATTCCAGATACCCATTATAATCCCAGATTAACACAAGGCAGCATACCAAAACTACAAATAAAGGAGTTTGACACGAATCAATAAATGGCTTCAGTGTGATGCCTATACACTGCCACTCAGAAGCTGCAAAAGATCGACAAAAGTTGGAAAAATGAACAACAGCCCATATAAGTTTCAATGACTTAAGAATGCATGTATCAATGATTAATTATATGGTTGAGAACTGGGAATGTAAATCGGAAAAGAAAACTGGTTTGCGCTATTTTAAAATTTTGCAAAGCTCCATTGCGAGATTTCAAAATATTTGTACAACTTGAAATTGTAATAACACGCAGCTTACATGTAATTTTAAAATCTCACAGATTTTTTAAACTCGTTTAGCAATTGTTATAGCCTAGATGAGAATGATTATATTTTCATTGCTTAAACAACTCATTTAAAATTTTGACCTCACTCAGCCTACGCATAGATCTGTTACATACAGGCTGACTGATTGGAAATTTACTAATATATATATATATACAAAAACTAAATTGACACCGTCAACAAAAAACCCTATAAAATCTTTCCAATATTTCTGTACATTAATGTACATGTATATGTTTCTCAAACCTGGATACTGCCCAATTATAACAGGTCTGTTAGGTTATTCGTACATGTAACATATGAAATTGACAAAATGTTCCATGCCGAAATGTCTCTGCCTTTTACTTTATGCCAAAATGTTGCCTGCTGAAATGTCATGTGCCAAAATATCACGGATTCCTCCCCATACATTCCAGTATTCTACAGTTTTAAAATTTGTGAAGTTTCCTATCTGTCTTCTAGCCATTGGACAGGTTAGATTGGGCAGAGCTTTCATGATGAGCCAGTCTATTTTGCTGGCTGACCCAGCTCTGGGGTCAGTTACAGTTTTATCTGCATTGACTTTAATATATAGGCCTAGCTACAATTGGGCCATGAGTGACCAAGTTCAACTTTGAAGCTGTGAGATATAGCAATTGACTCCAGGAGTTTTATGACTTTTAAACACACAATGATCTACTTGACCCTTTGGGGAAAGTATTACAGGGAAAGAGACCAAATGTTTACTATAATTAAATACCCAAGTTACCATAACAGGTTCTTCATAGACTGAATCTGGGTTTAACACTATATATCCAGAAAGATAATGATGCAATTTGAACAATGTTCAGAGCAGCACAAAGATGTTATTCAGTGATGTTGGTATTTTAGAATAAAGTCGCTATATTCAGTTATTCAGTTGACAAGGACTGTGTTTGTAGCAAAAAAATAAAATAAAAATAGAATGTGTACATGTACATCTGCAATTGATGCAGCTCCTAATAATTCAATTTAAATGTTTGTCAATTCTGTCTTTATTATTAGCACACATACACACATTTACATGTACATGCATATGATTCCATTTAGCAGCGGAAAATGTCTTGAGAACAACAGACAATACTGTTTGCCAAAAAGGTTGATTAATATACATTTATATGCAAGATGTTTTTCCAAATGGTGAAAATGAACCATGCATTTCTTGGTTCAATCCGTGTAAGAATCCCGAAACAATGCATACAATAACAGTCAAGTCTTGGGACAAAAATGTGTCTAGACCTGAGCCTTTTCAGCTGCACAAAGTCTCAAACAATAGCTTCCTACATGAAATATCTAACCAATGTTTCCTGTTTAAGAAGTATTTAGGAAACAATAAAGTGTTTCCTATTTAGGAAAATTCACATGGTTTCCTGTTTAGGAAACATTATCTTGTGTTTCCTGATCTGGAAACAAATTGCCAGAATAGGTGATAGGTTAATCATTTAGGAGTGGTACCGAACTGCTTACCCCATTTGGCCTTGGGGGTATTGTCGTCGCCATGTACGTCCGCACGACCGTCCGTCCATCCGTTACCGCGTTTTAGGCAAAACCGCTTCAGACACGACCACCAAATTTTGAACACTTATTTAGTGCTAAGTCAGATGCCTATCGAAAGTGGCTCCCCTCGGCCCATATTTTACAGAGTTATTCCCCTTTACAGATATATTAATTTCTATTCTGTCCTATATGCTTTAATGTAACCAACTACATCTGCAGAATTGTGTTCAATACAGCTAGAATTGTGTTTGATTCACTGGCCTGCATGACTGGTATGATGATGCCTATCGGCACGAAAAAAAGGAGATATTTTCTACCGTTTCTCACTCGCTTGACAAGAACTCAGCCGTTTACGCGTCGCCATTTGCCGGCCTTCCACATCGACAGGAAGTGGCCATATTCCCTAGCGCTATATGGCCAATCAGAACGTTTGTTATAAAAGATCAACCAATTGCTACTTGTCTTTGAACAGTGCTTCAGAGACTGCGTCATTCGCAATTTTTCAGGGATCTTCGCCAGAAACAACAGTAACAACAACAACGTCAATACAAATATCCGGAACGAGCAACAGTTAACATGCCGATATTGTTTTTTTTTAATCGATGATTCATATCAGGAGTACTTAGTATCTATATAACAACATCAAAATATTTAGCCATATTGTCAGGTGAAATTTAAACGATAATATGGACGGGTCCTTGCATCATTTCAACACCCGTTCAGATGACTTTTGCCCGTCCTTTTTCGGGTCAGCCCGTTCAATGGATGTAAAGTGCATTATGTAATTAGTCAACCACTTCAGGTTTTATTATCTGACTGGCCAACATACAGGCATACACTAAGTAGGCCTGCAAGGCAAAGTTGAATATCAGTGTTACAGTATATGTGTATTGGACCAAAATGTAATGAATTCCTTGAATCCTTGTAATTCTCCATAGGCCTACAGTATCACACCGTACTGATGGCAGTATATTTTCTCTGGCAGCATTTTTGTGTGCAAGCAGGGTGTGATTTAAGGACTCGAGGCCCGGGGAATAGGCTCAAACTATCGATATTTTTTTCTTTGCATATTTCAAAAGTTGAAGAAAAAACCTATCAAGTGTTTCCGTTATTTTCCTTAAAAAATGTTTGCAAACGTGAAATTTTAGCTCTCAAAAATTCACTGTGTGTGGAAGAACTCTGCCCTGTGGGGATTAGCGCGCATTACTCACAGTCGGTGTTATCGCCTGCTGTGACTTCGCACCTTGGCTAATTACTTGTCACTGCAATACACACAATTCGCACGCTGGGCTCATTTATTATAATTAGTTGTTTTTCTACTACATTCATGCCAAAGCCGCCATCGTTTACAAAATATTGAACAGAAAATTATATGGTCTATCTCAGTGTTTTCGCGCCACATGACAAAATAAAAACATACAAACACACTGCTCAGGTGGTCAACCATTTCCGGAAACTCCGAAAGCATGTGGTATATGCAGATATATATATTGCGAATTTGCTTAATGTTTTTCATAGTATCTCACTTGACATTCTATCAATATATCTTACTTGCCAACACAATCATGGGAAGAAAATGTTACAAGATTAGTAGGACACGCATGCAGGCAAAAAGAAACTTTGATAAACATTATTACACGACTCCTGCTGTTCGGTCATATATACCACCGATTCGGTATTACTTCATACTGCATTATCGCATTATACATGCGGTAAATGTAGAAAGTGAGGTATTCATTAAAAATAAATACTTTACGTATTCACCATCGTACATATAATTATAAAAAAGGCAAACATTATTCCCGCAAATTGTATACTTTCGCGATAATAGTAAAGTTTTTTAACTCCACACCGGAAATGGCCGCTGCCAGTTTTTTCCCGTTTGAGGTCTGTAGACTGACCAGTTCCTTTTTCTTCTCTTTCCTTGAGCTAGACCTTTTTCAGTCGGCAATTAAATCCATGAGTGTCCAATTGCCGCAAATCACATCTCTGTAAGCCTTCTATAGAATGCTCGACGTCTACTTAATCACCCGCGGTGAGAGATTTCGGAAGGCGTGAAAACTGACCAACGGGGATATTCCAGCATAAAAATTCATCTTCGTGACTGGTTTTCTACACTTTCTCAAAATATATTGTTCCAAAGTGATTAAAGAACGTTTGGTCTATAATCCCTATATGTTGTGTGGGGATATTGTGTCATTATCATGAAGTAGCGGATAATAATTACAGAATATCATCTGAAAAGTAGATTATTTTTGTTTACGGTCTATATCTGACATATTTTTTTACACAGCTGGTACATACAAACTTGCTAATAACTTCTCTATTTTTCATCCGATCATGTCAATTTTTGGGGAGCATAATATATACATTACAGTCCGAACGG
This sequence comes from Hanleya hanleyi, assembly GCA_036873755.1. NCBI lineage: Eukaryota > Metazoa > Mollusca > Polyplacophora > Lepidopleurida > Hanleyidae > Hanleya > Hanleya hanleyi. The sequence continues at coordinate 35,383 of JAVTVY010009063.1, forward strand.
GTGTGTCTCAGTTTTTCAAAATGTTTCTTTGTTTTGAAGTTATTGGAACTTGAAATAGACTTTCATTTTGTTTCAAAAAATAACTCTACAACGCTCTCAAACTTTTTCTAAGAGTTTAAAAAAGAACCTGAGACACACTTGTTTGGTTTGAAAGGCTTATTATCACCATGCAAAATCTCGGACTCGTTACCTGTAAAATAATAGGTGAAATTAGCGATATAAAAAAAGACATTATTTTTTTTATATAACTGTTTTCTAACTGCAACAAAACCGGTGAAATAAACGAAAGAATTAAATTTTTACTTTATTTGGAACTCCCGAATTGTGATCTTTACAACCATATAAAACATATATATGTATGTGAAGTGGTTGTGATGAAATGAGACAGAATGCACGAGGGTGTCTAGTATCGGGCGCTACCCCGGGCCTCGAGTCCTTAACCTAGAATTAGATATATTTAGCTGTCAATACCCCATTGCCACATATTCACCAGTGCTAGCAGCACCAATGTTCTTTCAATCCATTTTCAAACCGTAATGTTAATAAAATTATGAACTGTAAAAAAGAATGTATAATGAAATATAAATAAAGCATTATGTTAATGAGTCGCAAAATCCATATGGTAGATCAATCCTTTGAAATCCTTTGTCTGTTCAACAAGATCACAACAATAAACTCCATGAAGAGCCAATAAATTTTGCTAGATATAAGTTTACTGTCTATAGTGCTACTCAATGATTAACAAATATCACGAAACTACATGATGAAGCAAAATCCCCAGATCTGGACTGGTGAATGTAGATATTGGACTGAAGTCATGAGAATTTCACGTAATTAAAAAAAATAATAAATAAAAAAATGCATGCAGCCATTTGATTTACAAGGGATGTGAATTATAACACTGGGAATGTTATATTCATGTTGGGAAAATTAGAAATACTTTTCCTTGATTCAGAAGTAATTTCCATTTTATGAAAAAAAAAATCTTATATGGAGATGCAAAAATGCGCCTTCATTATTTCGCCAACACCACCAAAATGTTGTCAATCCTTTGCCTATCTTGCACGATCATTATACCCAAATTTCATGGAAATCAAACAAGTTGTTTAGAAGATATCATGTTACACATGTTTACCTGCATTCATGTCTATAGCGTCACTTAATAATGACCAAATACCACAAAAAAAACAGCAGGTGAAATCTAAAGCCCTAATGAGATGGTACATATGAGTTCAATAGAAAAAAAACTTTAATCATGATAATGGAATGGAGGTTTTGACGTTAAGTCAGATAATTGAAATTTTTCATCTAAATGGCAATTTGGTTTGCACCGAAAGGGAATTATCACATCGGCATATGCTATATTTATGCTTGGCAACCTAGAATACAACAATTTTTAAATATTTCTTCAAGCGAATTGGCAAATTTTCTTTTCACGAAAAACTTCTTTTTTTGAAACGCAAAACGTGCCTTTATAGTTATGCCAGCTAAACCAAAACCTTTTCAGCACATTGCCTAACCTTCAAGATAATTGTAATGAAATTTCATAGAAATCAAACAAGCGGTTCAGACGAAATCGTCAGAGAAAGGTGTACCTATGCTCCGACTACAGCGTCACCTAGCAGTGAACAGCAGCTATCAAAACACAACCAGACAAATTTCCAAGGCCTAAGGAGATAGCACACAAAGTCTGACCTGAAAATATTCAACAGTTTCAGAGATATTCACGTTTAAAGTCGCGGCGGTGGTGGCAGCGGATCCGGCGGATCCGGCGGAGCCGTTTCTCATGAAAACATAAGCGCATCCACTTTGTGGAAATGCTCTAATTATATGCTCACCATTTCACCAAACATCTGATAATACCTTGTTAAATACTGAAGTTATCTTATTGTATATATTCCTGAAGATGGCATAAATATATGTTGAAATATTGAATCTCAAAATGTCTTCAGAGTTACTTTCCTCTTATATCGGTAAAGCAAGACTTCCTGAAATTATATATTTATATGTTTACCTATTTTATATTATACTTCTTTGGAAATTCCATTATGGAGACATGATCTGCTGGAACGAATAGAGCAAGGAAAGGTGTGAATTCCAGTGGATTCCAGACAAAATTGTGGATTTTAATCGGATTGGAAGTTCAATTTCCCGGAAAAAGCTTGGAATTCCCAGCAATGTTGTGGCTAATTTTGCTGGAAAATCAGAGTTGAGCTGGAAAAAGCTTGGACTTCCCAGCAAAGTTATGGCTAATTTTGCTGGAAAATCACAGCTGAGGGTTTGAATCAGATTGGAATTCCAGGCTGAAAATAAAAAATTTCAGCTGGAAATCCGCTGTCTTCTTTAGGGGGGGTACTGACTATTTCTGGAATAGCCCAATATGGCGGGATCATAGTGTGCTCCACGCGCCTATATACCGACATATGCCCCAACCCCTGATAACCCATCATAACCCCCCCCCCACTTCCAATATGTGAAAACACTATTTGCTGATGAAATTGCATGTGTATTTTGTATGTGTTGTACGGGTGTGTGCACAAGTTTTGCGGGGTGTGGGCGGTGGTATAGGTTGAAGTGTCGAAATATGGGGTCTCTATATATAACCCCATGCTTTATATAAATCAACATAAAGGTGAGAAACGGACTTTGGGTGAATCGAGAAATAAACGGTTTACCGTCAAACAAAATACATCAGCATATTCTACAAGTATCACTTTATATATTCCCATCGTCAAATTAGTGAATTTGTGCAATTGTTTACCTTTGCTAGGCGATTCAAAATCCAACGTAAGTGTCCAATCATCTAGGAACAGTTAGAATATGGCGGGCTTCGTTCTCAATTCTGATTGGTCAGTCGAGACACGCCTCCGTCAAGAGCGGTCACACATTGAACAGCTGTCTCGACTGACCAATCAGAATTGAGAATGAAGCCCGCCATAATCTAACTGTCATCAGGCCGTCCTTAAAATTATCTGGGATTCCGGTAACCCGACCGACCCATCAAAAACTGAAAATCGAGGGTCGGCGGTTTTATTATTATTATTTTTTCACGAGAAGAGAAATAAAATCCAAACCTGGTCTGTATTCAGTCTTTGCGAGGAAGGGCGAGCGATCGCTCGCGCCCACACACGCCCAAAGACCTCCAGGCGACCGATTTATCACTCGCCCATAATTGTAACGAAATCCAGCTAAATGGTATCATAAAACAATAGAATCGCCTCCCGTAAAGCGGAAATAAACTTTGACTAACTTTTGACATGCGCATATCGCGAACGTCCTGACCAAAAACCTTTTGCAAAGTGATGCGTGATTGGCTTATTAAGACACAACGAGCACGATCATTGGTTCATCATCTGTTACTGGGAAATCAGCGAGCACGTGTTTCTCTGGGCGGGCAATTTGTACCGACGAGAGCTGCGGGAGATCGGCGTACGTGACATGCAGCCTCCGTCTTTTGCTCGAGCGATAATCCTGTTGAACATTTCTTGTGTCGTCTCTTTAGCGATGGCAGGCATTCCGAAAGGAAACAAAGTGGAGTTGAAAACTTTCAACAACTGGGGAACAGCCGTTTAACAACACATCGGTTTTACAACAGAGGAGAGGCATGGTCGGCAGTACATGTACGTCACATTCGTCTGGTGCAAGCGTGTGCACGGTATAAAGATAAGATCTCCGGACATCCTAATCTTCGCGGAGCGGCCAAAAACGCATTTGACAGCTATGTACAGGGTACCAATTCCGTAACGAAGAGTGATATCTTGAGGCACCTTGAAGGGAAGGTCCATGGAATATCCATTCTTGTACATTATGGGTCCGAGAAAGATGAACCCGGTAAATAGATTTGAATAGAATTGTATATTCTACAAATAAACAATGCCATCATTGCGAAGCAGACTAAAAATAGTACATACCAAGTTCAAAATATTTAGAATAATTTACATACATGTACATTAGAAATTAATTAAAAAACTGAAAAATTACATAAAACTGATAAATATATTGATTATTCCATTTAAATTATACTAGTAATAGATGAACAGAAAATTTGAAAAACAAAAATTCAAATCTTTGAAATAATCATAGATTGTGGAAGATATTTACAATTGTTTTGGTTAATTAGTTTGTTTAGTTGCGACTCTGGCTTGACAGTTGGTGATATTTCCAACTGGACGGAGAAATGCGACTCCACACTCCTGGCCTTTGTGGTATTGCAGGGCCTGATCTAGACTTTTAGTTTGGGCACCCTTACCTGGCGCAGAGTGTGATAAGTTATAGTGAAATAGGCCGCGATGTGGGACTGTCGAAGCCCATGGAAGCTGTGGGAGTATTGAATGGTCTAAATACAGCCTGATAACTTAATATTTGGCAATAGTAATTGCATTAATATAGGTTTCAGCCTGTTCAGAGGGAATTTGCTAACAAAAATATTTTTTTTTTTTTTTTTTTTTTTTTCTCATTTGGGCGCCCAAATTCATGGCGCCCAAACCCGTTATAACGGGTTCAAAAACGGCCTGGATCAGGCCCTGTATTGTTTTACCTTTGTCATGTTAATGGACAAAACTTTCCAAAATACACGGTACCCATATTGAGGTTTGTAGTGTCGTAGGTGATTGAACTCCACTTTCAAATGTACCTATCGCAAAAAAAAATTGCCTACCTACCTACCTACCCATCTTTTGCAATGGTCCGTTACCTGAAACAGGCATAGTTTTAAGGATGGCCTCATTTTCCGGTTACATCTGTATCATTTCGTTTCAACATGAAATAAAAGGTGAAATATCCAGCGATACCAAGGATTGAAAATACATCAAAACCAAACGTACAAATTGTCTAAAAGAAGTTTCATGTGTGCAAGACGAGAGCTGCAATCAATGATGATCGGGTTGTTTAGAGCATTGACTGGTGTACGGTTCAGCTTGGTATTTATTATGGCCGTCTTGAATTACGGCCGTTTGTTTTCCTTGCATGCACGTTTTCGGGAATTGCAAATATCAGTCTCGTAGGATACATTTTTTGCAATAAAATGTAATTCAAAGAAAATTTAACACTTTCATTTCAAATTCTGTCGGGGGGGGGGGGGGAAATGCCTAAACCACTTTATATTAGTCACACCAATTCTCTTCTAGAAATATATCTCGTTGAATCATTATCTTGAAACAAAATGCCGCTCTCTGCCACTGCAATATAAATGCATAGTATATACCATTCCGTTAAAGATGAAAACTTTAATAAAATGAGTTTTTGTTCCGCATGTGATGTGAAGGAAATGAATTAGATGGATCTGTATCAGGGTAAATTTTGTCCAAGACAGAACACAAAACTAGGCGATACACAATCGAAATACATATTTCTTTGAACAAAACTAGGCCATTCTATTTCAATACCAAGATGACATATATTGGTAAGCGCGCGCGTGTCAGATAAGGCCGTTGTCAGTTGATAGGTTGTTTCGCATGACCCGCCCACATAAATATTTTGGAGATAAATAATGCTGCATGTATTTTAATTATCAGTAATTATTGGCCGCAAAAAAATAAGTAAGCAAATCCATGAAAACGAATGAGCTGACCGCCATTTTGGTTCACATTCTTGGGGGAAGCCCTTTCATAACGAGGCGAAGTCGTTATCCTGGCATGCATCTCTAGCGGGGATTCCCACGTGTCGAGCAAGTTGCAGTAAAGTTGGAACTCCGGCAGTTTAGACAGTTGTGTACCAAAGTCATCATTGGTTAATGGATCAGTTGTTTCCTCATCAACCAGTCGGTACATCGTGGTCGAGCGCTTCACGTCTTCAGTCCCCACAACAACAACTACAACTACAACACATGCTGTCGACGTGCACGTCAAAATTCTCGTACAGCTTAAGGAGAAACAAAATTCGTTGCCTTGGACAGAGAATCCCTATCTTCAGTCAGTGTAAAAGAAATAACAAGATTTCAATAAGAGGCCAGGGACTCCTGACGTTGAGAATTCGGGTAATAAGTTATGCAAGATATCTTTTATAGTAGTCACATTGAAGTAAGAGTTGTTTCCCTTGATTTCTGTTCACACAATACATGTGCATTTGAGTTTTACTATCTACCATAATTATTTACAGAATGTTTCAATTAAATTAAAGCAAACGTAAAATGTCCTTATACACATTGTCCTGTTGATTTGCTTTATGGAACAGGCTAATGCATATTATTTTGATTTGATATGAAATGAGTCCATGGTAGATAATTTACCTTCAATAATTAATAATTATAGCATCTAGCATGCAGGGCTCGTTTTTCGACGGGAATCCGGGAATCCGATTCTCTTATTATTCCCGTAAATTCGCCATACGCGAATCCAAGTGGATTCCCGTAACATAAAGTCAAATTAAAAATAATTGTATACTTTTACTCCTCTTGAAAATGACGATCAGCGAAACAGGAAGTCAAAAACTAGGTACGAAAAAATGCTACGGTACCTAGGCGATGATCTTTACTAACACCCGAAGCGAGAAAAACTTGTTGTTGTTGTTAACCGATGTCAAAACCTTTGATGAGAGCATGCCCTGCTTTAGAGCTAAAAATAAATTTAGCCTCGTTATGCTTCGGCAAGCGTCGACGTTCGATTAGACCTCAACGCTCCACATTTGCTTGCACCGCTGGAGAGACCATTGGAGATCGCCAGTCGCCGAGGTATATTTCAAGTCACGGATATTCTTCAGATCAATGGTCACGGTGAACACATCGGGAACCCACGCTCAGATGTTAGACAAACGAGTAAAAGAAGGTTAACGACGGATGACTGTCAAACTGTACGCATTGCGACAGAAAGCGGACGAAGGAAAATGTGCAAGGTTTACTGAAACAAATTCCATTCTTTGTCTACTGCCAAAGAATTCCATTGTTACCATATCATTTAGTTTTTTTACAAACATTACAAACGTGAAGCTGATCTAGAGAATGTTTTCTAATAGCCTGACAGGGGCGGCACTGTAACCAGACAACATGAGGTTGTTTGTGTCGTGCTTCGCAATCACCGTACGTTCACTGATGATATTCCGTGAACATAAAATGCTAATAACTTTATACATATCGGGGCTTCCGTCATCGTGCCTGATAATGTGACATTTCCAAAAACAAATTGGAAATGAAAATGAATGATAGGCTACTGGGGAATGCTAGATTGTGTTGTTGTTTTTTTTGTTTTTTTTAATAGGTTTAATTATTTATCATTTGACCAGTGAAAGTACTTATTTATCATTTGCCTAGCAATTATCAAAATTAATTAATTATTTGTCATTCTGTCTTCTTACTACAGGAGGTAATAAAAACATTTTGAAACTCAAGAAAGTTTGCGGGTGGGCATAAAAAATAAAATCCTCAGGACAACAATGGATAGTTTTCTTATCAAACGCCATCGTTTAAACATAAATCGCATATCAGCATATATAGAAATTTTGACAAAATTTAGTGTACAATTAAGTTTTGGGTGGGACAGGTAGAAAAAAACCTTACCTGTCACATGTAACAGGTGGACTAAAAAAAAACATTTCATGCCATTTCATTACTGATGCCGTCAGTGTTCATATCGATCGAAATAATCACAAGATCTCTTCCCATGTGTAGATATGAATTCGTTTGCCTTTTATTGCATTTACAGTGAAGTAATTACAATTCATGTGAAATTTCCACACACATTTTCCGGACTCCATGCTGGTTCTAAATTTTAATGACCACGTATAAAGTCTGTCTGTTCGTCTTCAATAATTCCGAAAGTCACGATGAGCTGAAAGTTAGAAGTTTACTATATATTGTTCAAGCATTTTATTGACATTTCTTCAGGTTGTCAAATTGAAATAAAACTCAGAGTATTGATATAATTCAACATGTTTATCAGCTCACTCACATTATTGGCATTCTTGTAATCCACGACGATAAAATTGGATTCCCGTGTGACTAAATTACGGGAATCCATTTGGATTCTGGTTAAATTTGACGAAAAACGAGCCCTGAAAGAAATAATGGATTATATGAATGATTTGGAACTATTTTGTCAACTTCCTGTTCTAATAAATTTGATCCCCCTGATTTTTTAATAGAAAATTTCACTACCTGAGATTGAATTATTAGAGGGATTACCATAATATGGTAAACATACATCATATTATCCTACTGTTCAAAGAAAGGACCTTTATGTTTGCCTTTGATTCCGGCAACATGGAAATATTCCAGTTATCACCTGTTAAAAAATTGCCCCCAGACTAAAGCATATGGAGAAAAATGAAATTTAATTATCCACACTGTGCTGCGAGAAGCAATACAGCTACAGCTACTCAGTGATGAGTAGCTAGAGCGAGTCCATTGTCTTCACACTAATGTTGGAAAGGCCAGTAAGGCAAGGTGATTCAGCAGTCCATATGATGACATTCTTTGCTAGTTATGGCAATGATAGACTCACAAAATATAATTCACAAAGGATCTGCTGCAAGTTGTATTGTCATTTTTTTTTTCCAGGATATTACCATTTCAAAGGGGCCTTGCCCTAGTTATTCGCTATCATGGGTCATTTAATAGGAGCATTGTAAATGTACATGTATCACAAGGCTGGCATGTTGATATAGCTGTATTTTATTTGACCATTTCTAATATAAGAATAGCTACTAATGGAGCATTTACTATATGTGACGTGAACTACTAAAGACATGTTGACTACCAGGGACATGTGGACTACTAAGTCGGACATGTGGAGTGCTAAGGACATGTGGACATATGGACTACTAAGGACATGTGGACTACTAAGGGCAGGTGGAGCTACTAAGGACATGTGGACTACAGTGGACATGTGGACTATTATAAACATGTGGCATATAACATTCAATCATGGGCATGTGTACTACTAAGGACATGTGGACTACTATGAACATGTGGACATGTGGAGCCACTAAGGACATTTGGACTACAGAGGGCATGTGGACTACTGTTGACTACTATGGACATGTGACATATTACATTCAATCAAGGACATATGGACTACTAAGGACATGTGGACTGCTAAGAACATGTGAACTACTAAGGACATGTGGAACTACCAAGGACATGCAGAGTATTGTGGACTACTAAGGACATGTTGACTAGTGTGGACATGTGGAGCTACTAAGGACATGTGGAGTATCGTGGACTACAAAGGACATGTTGACTAGTGTGGACATGTGGAGCTACTAAGGACATGTGGAGTATTGTGGACTACAAAGGACATGTGGACTAGTGTAGACATGTGGACTACTGTGGACATGTGGAGCTACCAAGGACATGTGAAGTATTGTGGACTACTAGTGTGGACATGTGGACTACTAAGGACATGTAGACTATTACATTCAATCGGACATGTGGACTACTAAGGACATGTGGACTAGTGTGGACATGTGGACTACTATGGACATGTGGACTATTACATTCAATCATGGACATGTGGACTACTAAGGACATGTAGACTACTATAGACTACTAAGGACATGTGGACTACTAATGACCTGTGGACTACTAAGGACATTTGGACTACCAAGGACACCTAGACTACTATGGACAACTAAGGAAAAGTGGACTACTATGGATTATTAAGGATATGTGGACTACTAAGGACATGTAGACTACTATGGACTACTAAGGACATGTGGACTACCAAGGACATGTAGACTACTATGGACTACTAAGGACATGTGGACTACTAAGGACATGTAGACTACTATGGACTACTAAGGATATGTGGACTACTAAGGACATGTAGACTACTATAGACTACTATGGACATGTGGACTACTAATGACCTGTGGACTATTAAGGACATGTGGACTACTAATGACCTGTGGACTATTAAGGACATTTGGACTACCAAGGACACATAGACTACTATGGACTACTAAGGAAAAGTGGACTACTATGGATTACTAAGGATATGTGGACTACTAAGGACATGTAGACTACTATGGACTATAAGGACATGTGGACTATCAAGGACATGTGAACTTCTAAGAACCAATGTTCCTTGTAAAGAATAATAGTTAAATATTATTTCCCATTTTCTCTCAATCAATATTAAACACTGACATTAGTAATGTAATAAAAATATTTGTTGATATTATATATCAAATGTTGATGTTATTATTTTATTTTTGATGTATGTGTAAAAAATATTTGATTGGCAGATTATATCTTTTGCAGAGTGCAGTGCTGGTCTCCTTTCTGCCCACCATTCTACTGTGGACATTCTCGGCTCTCCTTCCTCAGGTCGTGTACTACTCTGACCAGTTTGTCGGACACTGGACAAAGTATGTTTGTATCTTGGACTTCTCATAACATTTATTGTCCCTTATTTATGTATATTACATAATTCCCCACGCCTGATTTCCATGTTTGTGGAGCATGATTCCCATGTTTGTGGGGCCTGAATCTCAGATTTGTGGAGTTTGAATCCCATGTTTTTGGAGCCTGAATCACATGTTTGTTGCACCCAAATTCCATGCAGGCCTTAGATTATGCTGATTTACCACCCATTAGACCTATGTTTCATTTACAACAAACCTGAGATTATGGGGGTATGGTACTGTTGTTTACGTATCTAAAATGTATCTGCTATGCATGCACAACAATTCTTCCTGATTACTAAAGTTATAC